>MU707855.1:77743-130739 GCA_026770625.1 Nicotiana glauca
CGAAAACCCTAGAAAAACCGAGAGTGAAAAACCCGAGTTTTATTGGTTTGGTTTGGTCTTTAGATTTAATAATCCGACACAATTGGTTTGGTTTGGTAATTGTAAAATCCGAACTAACCCGACCTATGTACACCCCTAGTTATTATGTTGCTGGTATATATTATCTTTCTGGTTTTCGTTGTTGTTACTGCTTTACTGTCTCTTTTCATCTTCTTGAGTTGAGGGTCTATTCGAAAACTTCCTCTCTATTCCTCCGGAGCAGGGGTAAGGTCTGCGAACACGCTACCCTTCCCAGACCCTAATTGTGAATTTTTACTGGGTTGTTGTTGCTGTTGATGTTGATGGCGGTGCTCGAACGGTAAAGTTGTCTCTATATATTTGACCTATAAATCACGGGTTCGAATAATGAAAATAACTTTAATCTTTGCATTAAGTATATATCATACCTCTTAAAGCGCGATCCTTCCCGAATATTCCCGCATGAATGCGAATGCTTTGTGTTGGGCTGCCCTTAATAATTGTGGTATCATCGACAATAAAGCACATTTGATAATATTGCTTCCCCCATCTGGTATAGGTAATTTTGCTAAGCTTAATATATATAGCACGGAAAAGGGCCAAAAATGTCCCTAACGTATTGGAAATGGCTCAAAAATGCCATTGTTAACCTTTTGGTCTAAAAATACCTCTAACATATTGAAAATGGCTCAAAAATATCCTTAACGTTTTATTTTTGGCTCACATATACCCTTGAAACTAACAAAACATGGATGGTAAATTTTTGGCTCATCTTCCATCAATATACCATATATATATAATGTGCGAAAACATCCAAAAAAATCACTTATTTTAAACTGGAGGAAGTATTATTATTGATTTGATCCAAAGTCGAATATGACTAAGAATATGTGTTTTATCTCGTAATAAGAGGAAGGCATTTAGCTTTTTACCCAAAGAAAAAAAAAAGGGTAAACGACAAAGGGAATTCTTAATCAGGTCAAGTAACCACACCTAGATATTATAATGTGTATGGACTATGCTACACATTTCAGTGACTTACTGCTACTGATACTGTTGGTTCCTTTTTTCTATTTCTACTATTAATCTAGTAATATTAAGAAATTAAAAGAAAAAAGTGGGTGTAAAGGCTAAAACCGCATGTGTCAATCGCAACATTATTCTGATTTCTGACCAACCATTTCCTTTATCGGCAGTATACAGTCGAAGAAATATGACAAGAACAAGCACGAAATTTAGTCCATCCTTCATGTTACAATTGACTTACTCTCTAAATTCACTATCCCCCCTGTCTCAATTTGTTTGACTCACGAAATTTACAAAAGATAATATTTTGAAAAAGTAAGATATACGTATATGTGTGATTATAAATTATCTTATTAAATAAAAATAAAAAATTTAAAGTTAAATTATTTTTAAATAAAAAAATATAATATTCATTTTGAGACAAACTAAAATGGTGACAAAGGAAGTATATTAGTTTTATTTTACCTTTTACGGGATTTTGATTATAACAAGAATACTGAATAGCTCAATTTTTCTAGAAGTAAAAAATAAGACACTTAAATTAAAATGAAACACGCATATAACATGGTTGATAAGCTCAGTATCTGGACAATTAAACACCAAATATAATGAACGTAGTAGGTAATGTGTTATAGGGTAAATATCTGTAGGTGGATTACGGCGGAGGAGGTGGAAGGGGTAATGCGTAAAATGTGCAGGGGTAGAGCGAAGGGGCTAGACGAAATCCCGGTGGAATTCTGAAAGACCGCGGGGGCGGGCAGGTTTGGAGTAACGTACTAGGTTGCTTAATGTTATTTTTAAGACAAGTAAGATGCCCGAAAAATGGAGGCGTAGTACGATGGTTCCCCTTTACAAGAACAAGGGTGATATCTAAAATTGCAATAATTATATGGATATCAAGTTGTTGAGTCACCCTATGAAGGTTTGGGAGACGGTAGTGGAGGCCAGGGTGAGGAGGTGTATGTCTATTTTCGAGAATCAATTTGGATTCATGTCGAGGCGTTCGACTACGAAAGCGATTCATCTGGTAAGGAGATTAGTTGACCAGTACATGGAAAGGAAGAAGGATTTGCATATGGTATTTATTGACCTTGAGAAAGCATATGATAAAGTTCCGAGGGAGGTCCTGATGAGGTGTTTGGAGGTTAGCGATGTTCCGGTAGCGTACATTAGTGTGATTAAGGATATTTTATGATGATGCTAAGACTCGGGTGAGGACTGTGGGTGGTGACTCGGAGCATTTCCATGTGTTGATGGGGTTACACCAGGAATCGGCTCTTAGCCCATTTTTATTTGCCTTGGCGATGGATGTATTGTCGCGTCACATCCAAGGGGAGGTGACTTGATGCATGCTATTTGTCGATGATATAGTGTTGATTGATGAGACGCGTAGCGGAGTTAACGCGAGGTTGGAGGTTTGGAGACAGACCTTGAAGTCTAAGGTTTCAAACTGAGTAGAACCAAGACAGAATACTTGGAATACAAGTTCAGTGATGAAACACATGATGCAGGCGTAGAGGTTAAGATTGATGCTTAAGTTATCCCCAAGAGAGCGAGTTTTAAGTATCTCGAGTTTATTATCCAAGGTAAAGGGGAAATTGACGAAGGTGTCGTGCAACGCATTGGAGCAGAATGGATGAAGTGGAGGCTCGCTTCCGGTATTTTGTGTGATAGTAATGTGCCGCTGAGACTTAAGGGTAAGCTTTATCGAGTTGTGGTTCGACCGGCTATACTGTATGGGGTTGAGTGTTGGCCAGTCAAGAACTCCTACGTACAGAAGAAGAGAGTAGCAGAGATGAAGATGTTAATATGGATGTGTGAGTGTACCAAGAGAGATATGATTAAGAATGAAGCTATCCGGGAGAGAGTGTGTCACGAACCTAAACCCGGACCCGGTCGTGATGACGCTTCTCGTGAAGACAAGGCCAGCCGACACTTACCCATTTCAGTTTTAAGCAGTTAAAAATGAGAATTAAGTCTAAAACATGATAAATAATCCAACATTTAAACAGTCAATAGTACAAATATACGGAAGAACAACCCAACACAGCCTGATACCGGGGTGTCACCAATCATGAGCATCTATTAATCCTAACACAAGTATGAAAAGTCTATAAGCTAATACAAATGTCTGATAAACAGGTGGAAATGAAATAAGTGAGGGGGAGGGGAGAAACACGGGACTGTGGATACCAAGCAGCTACCTCGTGGACACCGAAGTCTGCCGGGAGCTCTCAACTCGCGCCAGCAGGATCAACAATGTCTGAATCTGCACACGAGGTGCAAGGAGTAAAGCGAGTACTCCAACTCAGTGAGTAATGATTTTAAATATTGTCATGAGGGTGTGAAACCCTAGATTACACATCGTTGTGCTATATTGAGGTGACACACACGCTAGATAACGAGCGTGGGATTGTGCACTGTTGGGGATTATGACTTAGTCCGTCCCGAATGATTATTTTATCGTGTATTTGATTGAAAACTATTTGCTATCAACATGTTTTAGGCTGAATGCCACATTTGGACCTCGTGCTAACTATTTGGACCCTCGGGGAATTTTTACTGATATTTCCTCACTGTTTTGACTTTATACTCGTATTCAATCATGCTATATTCTACTATTTTCATAGTTCAGCCATATTTACTCTATTTTAATACATTAAATGATATTTTTAAATGATATTTAGGCTGACCACTACGTTTTACTATTTTCCGAATGGCTTATGAGATTCTGAATGAGTAAGGTTGAGGGTCTGTGTTGTGAGAATACACTGATTATGATTATAAGGCCGAGGGCCTGAGATTGTACGTCACGAGGTACCTTGTTGATATGAGGCCGAGGGCCTATGTGATTATTCCACAAGATGACTTGATATTGAGCTTGGGCCGTAACGGGCCCCTCCAGGAGTCTGCACACCCCCAGTGAGCGCGGGTACCCCCCTCTAGGAGTCTGCACACCCCCAGTGGGCGCGGGTACCCATTGTGATATGAGATATAGCCCAAGGGGCTGGTATTGTTTTATGTGTTGCCCGAGGGGTTGATTTTGTTGGTACTGTGCCCGAGGGGCGGTTCTTTATGTGTTTATCTTTTCTAGTTGCATGTCCTTTACTTGTTTAACTATTTAAAAGGCATTTTGAAAGAAGCTTAAACTGAACTAAAGTGACTTTACATATTTTCACTGTTTCATTGTCCTTACTGGTTTTACTGCTTCTTTATAGTCTGTTGATGTGCTTTGCAGCTATGGGCGGAAGTCAATCAACTAGGGGTCGCCCTATGGGGGGGTCAATAAGGTGGCGGTCAGGCTCATTTCTATGCACTTCCAGCTAGACCCGATATTATTGTTTTTGATGATGTCATTGCAAGTATTGTTTTAGTCTGCCATAGAGATGCCTCTGTATTATTTGACCGTGGTTCCACCTTTTCTTATGTGTCATCATACTTTGCTTGTTATTTGGGGTACGCTCCGTGAGTCCCTTGTTTCTCCTGTTCATGTATCTAACCAAGTAGGCGATACTGTTGTTGTAGACCGTGTGTACCGGTTATGTATGGTGACTATTGGGGGTTTGGAGACCTGTGTGGATCTTTTATTATTATGTATAGTAGATTTTAATGTCATTTTGGATATGGAATGGCTATCTCCGTGTCGTGCTATCCTGGACTGTCGTGCCAAGATAGTCATATTGGCTATACCAGGCGTGCCACGGATTGAGTGGCGAGTTTTGACTGATTATATTCCCAGTAGGGTAATTTCTTTATTGAAGGCCTAGCGTATGGTTGGGAAGGGTTGTTTTTTGTATCTATCCTTCATGAGGGATGTCGGTGCTAAGACTCCCAATATTGATTTTGTTCCAGTTGTGAGGGATTTTCCCGATGTGTTTCCTATAGACCTGCCGGGCATGCCACTGGATAGGGATATTGACTTTGGTATATGATATCGGGAATTAAGCCCATTTCTATTCTGCCATATCGTATGGCACCAGCGGAGTTGAACGAGTTAAAGGAGCAGCTTCAGAAACTCCTTGAAAAGGGGTTCATTCGGCCTAGTGTGTCGCCTTGGGGCGTGCCAGTTCTATTTGTGAAGAAGAAGGATGACACTATGGGAATGTACATTGATTATAGGCAATTGAACAAGGTAACAGTTAAGAACAGGTATCCTTTGCCTCGCATGGTGATTTATTCGACCAGCTTCAGGGAGCGAGAGTGTTCTCTAAGATTGATCTCCGTTCGGGTTATCCCCAATTGAAGATCAGGGACTCGGATATTCTCAAGACAGCTTTCAAGACCCAATATGGTCATTATGAGTTCTTGGTGATGTCTTTTGGGCTGACCAATGCCCCAAAAACATTCATGAATTTGATGAACAATGTGTTTCGGCCTTATCTCGACTTATTTGTCATAGTCTTCATTGATGATATTCTGTTATATTCGCATATTCAGGAGGAGCACCCAGAGCATTTGAGAGTTGTGTTGCAGAGATTGAGAGGGGAGAAGCTTTATGCAAAATTCTCCAAGTGTGAGTTTTGGCTCGGTTCAGTGGCTTTCTTGGGCACGCGGTGTCTAGCAAGGGTATTCAGGTTGATCTGAAGAAGATAGAGGTGGTTCAGAGTTGGCCCAGACCGTCCTCAGCCACAAAGATTCACAACTTTCTTGGTTTAGTGGGTTATTATCACCGATTTATTAAGGGATTCTCATCCATCGCATCGCCCTTGACCAAGTTGACTCATAAGGGTGCTTCATTTGTATGGTCGGGCGAGTGTGATGAGTGCTTTTGAAAGCTCAAGACAGCCTTAACCATAGCTGCAGTGTTAGTTTTGCCATCAACTTCAGGTTCATATACCGTGTATTATGATGCTTCAAGAGTTGGTATTGGTGTGTATTGATGCAGGAGGGTAGAGTTATTGCTTATGCTTCTCATCAGTTGAAGCCCCATGAGAAGAACTACCCTGTTCATGATTTGGAGTTGGCCGCCATAGTTCATGCGTTGAAGATTTGGAGGCATTACTTGTATGGTGTGTCTTATGAGGTGTTTACTGATCATCGTAGCCTCCATCACTTGTTCAAACAGAAGTATCTCAATTTGAGGCAACAGAGGTGGTTGGAGTTGCTTAAGGATTATGATATCACTATATTGTACCATTCGGGAAAGGCCAATGCGGTGGCTGATGCTTTGAGCCGAAAGGCAGTGAGTATGGGGAGTTTGGCATATATTCCAGTTGCGGAGAGACCTCTTGCAGTTGATGTTCAGGCCTTGGCCAATCGGTTCGTGAGTTTAGATATTTCGAATCCCAATCGGGTATTGGCTTGCGTGATTTCTCGGTCTTCTTTATAAGATCGCATCAGAGAGCGCCAGTATGATGATCCTCATTTGCTTGTCCTTAAGGACAGAGTTCAGCACGATGATACCAGAGATTTGACCATTGGTGATGATGGGGTGTTGAAGATGCATGGCCGAATTTTTGTGCCCTGTATGCGGTGAAATCAGAGGGCCTAATTTCTTTCTATCAAGTCATTTCGGAAGGATACCTCAAGACACCGGGGACGTGGAGTTACGACCGAGACCCCTTCCTCGAAGCTCGTCGAGGCCCGACTCAGAGAAGACGAAGTTCGAGGCTAGAGCAAAATGGGAAACTCCTAAGGCACATAGCTCAGTTTGACAGAGCCGGCCTACCCAAAGCCTGTGACGTGGCGTCACGTCTAACCATCCCATCTCTATGCTTTCATAATTAATGTATGTTGTACCATGATAGGATTTACCTCCTATATAAAGGGAATTCTTAACACCTTGTAATGGGCGGCTGTTGCTCTAACTATTCTCCACAAGATCAATAATATCTCTCTCTCTTTCTTCTCTCTAAATTGCTCGCTCTTGCTATCTCGAGGCCACTTTTGGCATTTATTGTTTCCATATTTGTTCTTCATTTATTGCTTGACCATAAAAAGCCTTGTTTAATTATTTCTTAACTATTACCCCCTTCTTGGTTACCCCCGATAGCTCGAGCTCGAGCCAGATATCAACCCCGAGGCCCTTCATCAACCAGTCTGAAGCCCAGGCAGCAAGCCTCTTGGATTGATTACTGCCCCATTTTAGCTCGTGTCTCATCAATTAAAACTTCATACTTTTAGCATCAACTGCTCTCACGACTAGCATAAAAATAGATCACATGTTTTTAGAGTCTCATTTACAAATGTAATTGTCGTTACCATTTTTACGGTAAACAGTGTGTCGCCCACCGTGGGGCTAAAAATAATAGTGATTATTTTCTTGTTGGTTTCATCACACAAATGCAAGTTATTTTTTCATACCTTTTCTTGTCCAATATCCTTTGATTGCAGGTCGAAATGTTTGGCTCGGTAAACAAAGTTGAAAACGACAACCTCGAAAACCACGGGGAAAACGACATGGCTGTTCTGGCTATTGGCGTGCCACCACAAAGCCCCAATAACGCGCAAGGATTGATCCCAGCGGACACAGGCTCACAAGAGGCGCAACAAGTCGACGAAGCCTCACACATCGACAGGAGCATACAGCGTGACAACCAACAGGAAGTCCTAAAAACACCATCCCTAAAAGAATAGGAAGTTAGTTTTCATGTTATTTTTGAAATGTTGCACAACAGTTGGCTATCGCTCAGCTGCAAAGCCACCCGAAGACTCCCAGCACAGTAGCACTGGAAACCATTCCCCCAGCCGAACAGGCACCCAGGAGATCAAGCAATAACGGAACGGTGGCCGATACTGCCATCGTGAAAATGTTGGAGGACCTCACCAAAAGGATGGAGTCAGGCGAGAAAATGATTGTTGCCAATGATAAGAAGGTTGAAACTTACAACTGCGGGGTCGACCAAATCCCAGGCGCGCCCCCGGTCCTAAAGGGTGTAGATTCAAAGTTCATGCAACAATCATTCCCCGAGGATACGACCCCGAAGCCCATTTCAAAGAAGTTCAGAATGCCGGAACTCCCTAAGTACAATGGGTCTTCAGATACGTGCATGGTAAGAGGCAATGACCCAAAAGACAATAAAATCGGGACCGCCCTACTGAAGAGGTTCGGAGAAACGCTCTCGAAAGGGGCCGTAATGTGGCATCATAACCTAGATTCCAACCCCATAAACTCACTTACCATATCGACAGATTCCTCCATAAAGGCACACGCCGGTATTATTAAAGCCACGCGCGAGAAGGCCTGACGCATCTAAGATCGAGCAAAGGGGGAACGAAATGCTGCAAGAATTCACATCTCATTCCCAGATAGAACTAACGGGATTACCCCAGTCTCGGATGACTGGGCGGTACATGCCTTCACTCAAAGTCTAAACGAACCAAGCCCGGCGATCTCAAGATAGTCAAAACAAAACTCGATGGGGTATCCAACTAAGACCTGGTCGGATGCCCGCACCCGATATTAGTCCTAAATTAGGGTCGTGGACGACCAACCGGGAGCCCCCTTGAGCTCAGTATACCCAAATAGGCTCCTGGCAAAGGGACCGATACCAAATAGTGAAAAATATCGTCCGTACGCCGCAGATAGGAGGAATGCCTCGAGACATAATCTACCTCGCAATGATCAGAGAATGGATAAAGGACAATATCCTCAGGGAATCATTAACAACGTCAGATTCAAGTCCAGCAAGGGTGCCTCGCTCATCAAGCTACAATTTTAACATCACAATATCAGCCATCGTGTTCACCGTCAATGAAATTAGAGATGCCGGATGGCCCGAAACTATTCAGCCGAATTCCATTAAGAGGAACCCCAACTTGGTATGTGAACGACATAACACCCATAGCCACGATGCCAAAAATAGCCACCGGCTCCGGAGGAAAATAGCCAAGCTACTCAATAAAAGTCACCGCCAAGAACTGTCGAGCGATCGGGCTCGAGTTTAGTTCCAAGCAAGGAAGGCGGCTAAGAAAAACGAAGAAAATGAGCCGCAACGTATTGCCACAATAGTGGAAGAGCGACGACACTCTCCAAGAACTCATAAAAAGGAAAGTAAAAATGCTCTTCACTAGAGAAAAATGGACCCGGGGATATATTCCCAAGGATACCCCTACATTTAACAAAAGGGACATCGAGACCTCGTCTCAACCTCACACTGATGCACTGCTAACCTTCTTCCTCATTCAGTCCATTTCAAAAAACATGTACTCATGAATTCAATTGGTTCGATCAACGCTGGCGAGCCAAGGATGATAGGGCAGCTCGGACTACCGAGTCAAATCGTACTCGCCTCTCAAATCTTTGTCGGATTCCAAATAACGATTGCAACAACAAAGAGAAAGACCATTATCTCAGTTCAACATGGATGGCCTGGACCAAAACGTTAAGTTTCGAGTCATCAAAGGAGGCACAAGGCATGAATTCCTTTTTCAGACGTCCTCCCTTCGCCAGAAAGATGAGATCCCACGCAAGGGACGGAATTAGGACCGTTAGCAGAAAGTAACATATGGCGAAAGGAAAGTTCGCATCATATAACATATCGCCGGCACCAATATCTCCACTCTTGAAAGAGTCAGAAGGGTAAGCGAACCATACTTTCGGCCAAGCCAGATTAAACACAACAAGAGGGCTATACTAGAGCCCTCGCTCCTAAACAGTAGTGACATATCGGACCTCAAAACGTCGCCTACGCATCCTACGGTAAGGTAAAACTGCCTCCCTCCTTAGTTATTTTGTACTGACCTGTATGCATACACCCGGCCAAGGCATTCGGAAGTGTTAACCCTGCTAGGAGATCCCAAGGCCTTAAAAGTGCTGTCGCACTCTTTCCTCTCGGTCGGACTTTCGCCCGAAGAGGGCCTCGATAGCAAGGTTCTCAGCAGAGCAACGTAATTCCTAAGGAGGGACCGACATGCTCGCATGGCTTCTTTTGCAAACAAACCCGAACGATAGACGACACCCCCTTGAAGGCGTCGTCTGCTTGGAAAGGCTGGGGAACGACAGACTGAGTTCCAATAAGAAATCATGTATCAGGCCAAATGGTCAAAGAAGTCGTACCCGTGCAGGCCGAGCTCACGGCAACGAAACGACATGTATTTATGCCAAGCAATTAAAGAATATCTTTCAGCATCTCGTACTCCAAAAAAGAAAAAATTCGGCATGCTCACGGTAAGGATTCCCCTCATCGAGTACATCTCGAAATACTCGGAGACTTAGCATCAACAATTTAGCACCCGCATGACCTCAGGGTTAGAACTCCATGCTCATGAGGCCCCATCGGGGCAATTCCGAGCTCACGAGTAATGACCTTCGAGGCCAAGCAAACTCGATAACTCAGAGACTATCGTCAATCGCTATACACTGGAAAACCCAAGGTTGTAAGACCTCGAGCGGGCAGACTCGGACTAGCCAGATCTATTGTACATAACAACAAAAACTGTAAGACCTCAACAGGCATTACAAACTATAAGACCTCAACAGGCATAAAAAACTGTAAGACCTTAACAGGCATGAAAATTTTGTAAGACCTTACTATAGGCATAAAACTCGATCCCGAAGTTTAGGCTATATGTCTCATTTGTAAGACTCCCGAAAGGGCATACCCTCGATATAGACACCTAAACTATCACTCGAGATAAAAAATGGCTCCGGCCAAATGCATATGAATACGGTCAAAATGACTGCGCCAACTAAAATAACGCGACTCGGGGACGCCCGACTGTCGCTAACAAAATCACAGGCCATCACTTTGAATCTACTTTGAAACAAACCGCTTAAAATAGGCTACCCTCAATAGGCAAAACGAGCTTCGACCATGCCAACTTCAAATCACAAGGCTTCGAGCCACTCAACTTACAAGCTAAAAACCTTCCGAGGTGCTTGAAAATCGCCACTAATGACTTAAAATTGAGGTTCTTTCCGAACCGATGACGGGTCAGGCAAAATCATTTCAAAATGACCTTAACGAGAGGAAAATAAAGCCTATATATGCCTAAGGGCAAAAGCGTAAGAGCCATAGTTGCCAGCCAAATGAGCCTTAGAGCCGAGCCACACACTAAAAGGTCACAACAACCAAAAGTGTAAGAGCCACTGTCACCAGCTAAAAATTTGAAAATTTGAGGATTAAAATAAGCTCGAGCCGTAACCCGATTCGAAGATAGGATCCAAAATAGTTAACTACATACGCCAAAGGGAAAAGTGTAAGAGCCATAGTCACCAGCCAAACGAGCCTCAGGGCCGCATAACTAAAAGATCGCTTCAACCTAGGGCATTAGAGCCATCCGCATAACTAAAAGATCGCTTCAACCTAGGGCATTAGAGCCATCCTCTCTGGCCCACAAAAATATGAACCTGGAGGGTCAATTGGGCTCGAGTCGCAATCCGACTCGAAGACTGAACCCAAGAAAGTCAAGCAAAAGCTTAAGGGCTCCCATGCCAGCTTGTGCTAAAGATCGCGTTAACCTAATACGTAAAAGCCCCAGGGCATGTCTAATGAGCCTCGGAACATAGTACGAATCTAATGATTCTGGAAAAACTTCGAAACTAGCCCGCCTGGTCAAACGTAAAGCAGAAAGGGATACATAAGAGATAAAAGCTTCAGGTTCTCTTTTATTCACATACGTTAAAGGTGCGTTCTCCATCTACAAACATGCCCTACGAATAACGCATACAAAATGGAAGAGTCTACGCTCCACTTCAGATGGCTATGACCTATCTGTCACACCTCCTTTTTCTCACTACTGCACCCCGTAAATGGTGTAATAAAGGGAGTTTTTCCAATTAAAGGATAATCGAAATGGGATTTATTATTAAGAGTTGGAGTCGCCACTTGAGAGATTTATGGTGTCCCAAGCCACCGGTTCGAATCCCGAATCGAGAAAAAAATTGATTCCGTATTACAGTCTACGAATCAGAAATCCGGATAAGGAATTCTGTTAACCCGGGAGAAGGTGTTAGACATTCCCGAGTTCCGTGGTTCTAGTACGGTCGCTTAACTGTTATATTCGGCTTAATTATCTGATTTTAGTACATGATGATTTTAGTACATGTTCAAACCTATGTTCATTTTTACCTTTTAACCGCTTTTGATTATTATTATTTTATAAAAATTACAACGTCGTGAAAACACATCTCAAACCACGTCACATAAATGTACCCGTAGTTATTGACATATTTCGACTCCGTTGAAACTTGGATTTGGGTCACATAAATGTGCACCCGAGTTTAAGAAGGTAGAATTATTAAACACGCGCCTAAAGAGACTAACGCATTATTATTTTGGGGAAGGCCGTGAAATTCGTTAAACAGCCCGTCCCGAAATCTAAGTATTTTAATATATACATTCATGAGGGCCCCGCAATTTGTGCATTTTATTTGGCGATGCTCGTCTCATTTATTATTTAAAAGGGCAGTCCTAAAGTAAACTATGATTTTCTATTTTTATTCGTCTCTAATAATAAAGAAAGAATCCTAATTGGTATTATAAGATTCGGGTTTCAAGTTCAAGTCCGGACTCAAACAAAAGGAAGCACCTTTTAATTTGGATCCGCTACCTAACTTAAAACCCACAGCTGGCCAAATATCTATATTACGACAACATCGTACCCGGCTATAACCAATTCGAATAAATATACGAGCAAATAACTAAGCGAGCGAATTCGAAATTACGAAGAAACAATTACACAAATAATGGAATCATAACTAATTGGCGAGCACATGAAAGATTAGTTATTTTATTAGCTAATTTCGACACACTACAAGGCCACCATTAATTGTGAAATTACATATCCAACAGAATCACATATTTATGAAAATCGTCCGAATCATACAAAACTAAATCAAATACGAAATGATCCAAAACATTAGCGAGAAGAACAATATAGGGTTACTGGCCTCGTGATAAGTTTGCTACAGTAAACTCACGTTTATTAATCTCTTCATGTCAATAAAATAAGAACTTAACAGATTTAAACAAAACTAACGAGATCTAACAATTAACAGAAGGAATCATTTCAATCTCAATGAAGCTAAAATAGCATATAACAAACAAATTCATTTGTTCATAAATCAAATCATAACAAATAAGTAGAGTTGCAAAATGAACCTTAGCAAATATATTTCGAAGCTCGAATGAAAGACAATGACTCGAACAAAACCTCACCCCGGACAACGACGACCTCAATCCTCAGCTCGACCCCGTTTGCGAACCCAAAACTGGAAAAATAACATTGAAACTCGATTGAACCTCGCTGGTTTCGTACAGCAGAAACGTTGAGGGTCGACTGGAGAAGGAAGTTGGCGGGTTAGAGGTTGACAAGTTGATCGTTTGGTTCAAGCTAGCGGACTGGTTCGCTGGAGCAGCGACGGGTGACGGTGGTCGAATGGTCGACGTAACTGGCTGTTGGTCGTGGACTGGGGGCTGGTTTGGTGTTGCTGGTTGACGACGTGAGGAAGAGTGGTCGTCTGGAAGCTGATGGGTGAAGCAGTAGTGACGACGAAGAGACAACAGCTGGCGGCGTTGCTGCTGGTTCGTCAAGGTTTAGCGGCTGCTGCTGCTGGGTGTGGAGGAGATGACGTGGTTGACTGATCGACAGAAATGGTGGTCGATGGCAATGGTGGTCGTTCGAACAGGGTGGTCGACGGGGATGGTGGTTGTTTTTGGTGAAGATGGAAGGTGAAGAAGAGGTTGGGCGGCCGGTTTTTGGGTTTTTTAGGGGTTTTTCTTAGCTTTTTAGAGAGGAAGATGACATCTAGGTTTTTTGGGTTCTTCCCCTTGCGGCTGAATAGTTAGTAGTGTATTTATAGGTCTAGGTTAGTTTAGGGTTTTAGGGTAGTGGGCTTGGTTTTGGGTATTGGGCTTGGGTTGTTATGGGCTAGGTCCGAATTTTGAGCCTAAAAATGGGTCGTTTGAACCCAAATGTTATTCTTTCCCCGCAATCGAGAATAAAAATACGATCTTATTTAATTAATCCTACGTAGGCAAAATAACTATTAAAATAAGGCTGACAATTAAAATAAAACTATTTTTGGGTATTTTTTCAAGTTTAAAATGAATACAAAATGTTAATGAAACTATTTTTATAATTTTTTATTTTCTTGTAATAAAATAAAGTAAAATAGTAAAAATTAGTTGAAATGGCGATATTAGGCCTAAACTAAATATTTACATGCTAAAATGGGTAAAATTTCAGGGAGGGTCAAAAATCACATGTCAACACTATCAGCCTCGTCTTCGCTCTCTGTGACATCGACAAGAAGTGATCGAGCATCATGCTCATCCGCCTCGCTCGAGCCAGCTCTTCCGAGAGAACAAAACCCCTGGCGCCGACCTTTTCAAGTACCTCTTTTCAGGATCTGTAACGAACGTATTCCTCAACCCTTTTTCATAATCGAAGGCCCTCTTCAACTCAGCTTGGGCATCATTTGCGTCCTTCAAATAAATTACCATCTCCTGATCGGCATTAGTCTGGTTCAATGCTGCTTCATCCCGAGCATCGATGATTTCAGCCCTAACCTTTGAGAGTTCGGACTCGAGCCTCGCGATCATATCCTCTTGAACTGAAGCATTGTCATAAGCCAAGTGGAGTTGGACCTCAAAGGCAGGAATTTTAGCCAAAGCACCCTTTTCCTCCGAAGCTTGAGCCTGTACCTGGGCCCTTAGTTCACCGCAAGCATTCCTAACCCGGTCGCTTCACCCCTAAGATACTCCAGAGCCTCTGTCTTTTTCTGCAACTAATATAGGAAAAGAGATTAACCTTAAGGGTTGAAAGGCGAAACACGTACTACAAGAGGTTACTTGATCCATCAAATAACTCTCATAATTCGAGCTCCAGTATGCCTCATATCGCCAGAGTATCAACTCAGCCTCCTTCTCCTCGCTGAGGAGAGCCTAAGGGACTCACCCTCATCCAGAGATTTTTGAAGCCTAGCCCCTTGGCAGAGCAGCTTAGACCTGAGCCTATCAAAGTCTTGCAGAAGAAAAACTTAATAAGGAAGGGAAGACGTGAAATACAGAAGGACTACGCTGAAAACTTACCACGAAGTGAAGCCGGCGGACTTCCTCGAAGGACGAGCACATTCCTGTTGGTCCAGCCCCTTCGGTCCTAGAAAACCAACCCTCGTTCGAGGCACATTCACCTGGAGGAACCACCGCTCCAGAACCAAAGACTCCAGGAACAACAGGCTCGGGCGATGTTATTTCCTCGAAGACATGGGTCGATTTTGCCCCACTAAAAGCTCCACCGCGCTGCAAATATAAGTCCCTTTTATCACCATCGTCCCTTAGCTCGAAAGTCGACGACTACTTCCCCTCTCCGGAGGAATACATCCTCGCCCCAAGAGACCGTCTGATACCTATGACGACAAATCCAGTACAAAAGAAAGGGGAAAATGTCATCTCCAATATACGAAGACCAAGGAGCAACGTATGTGCATACCTTGGTATTTTGCTTCCCATCTGCCATGGGACACAGCTTGCCACCTATGCTTGTCGCAAGTCGAATGGGTCACCAACCTCTGGACCTAGCCGGGCAAATCGGGAAATTCACCTGGCGACCACGAAGTTGCTGTGAGAAAGAAAGAAACACAATTACTAAAATGGATTTAGCTATAAGAAAATCTAAGAGAGCTCTAGATACTCCACTCATGCACATAATTCCATCCCTCGGAAAAAGGCATGAGCTCTACGGGGATAACATTAGTCGTACGGACTCGGACGAATCGACTAACCTACTCTTGATCCACATCTTCCTTTTCATCAATAACAAAGGGCGTGGATGAAAGGCACCGCAAGGTTAGCATGCCTCGATGATGAAAGGGTCGGTACAACCTGACGAGGTGACTAAGCGTGAATTCGAGCCCGACTTTCTCCGTAAAGAATCTCATCATCAGCACTATTCGCCAAAATAACGGATGTATCTGTGTCTAAGTAACCCGATACTTAAGGCAGAAATCAAGCACGACCCTATCAAGTGGGCCTAGTGCAAAAGGGTATAAGTACACGTTCAGGAATCTATCAGTAGGGTCTGTAATACTCTCATCTAGGGGAAGCGCCAGCAACGCTACCCATTCACCCCATCTGCAGTATCTTCTTGCCATCTCCATATGTTCCTCTCTTATCAAAGATATAGTCTTTAGAGTAAACTCCCACAGATCTTGCACTGGGAGTAGAACTCTCCCCTCCCTACTGGGCTGGCCCTGAAGTAGCAGTCATGGCTACGGTAGAATCGGCAGACTGAAGCAGGAATCTACACCAATACATTTTGCGCTCAAGTTAATGAAGGACCCGATGCCAAGGCGAAAGGATAACTATTTATAAATAATGGAATCTTCCAAAGAAATATGAGCCACCCCACATATATGTAGGAAACAGCAATGATTCGCTTATCCAGGATAAGCCCCGGGAGGCCAACAACCTCGATACAGATCCTGGGGTGGTACCTAACCCCATAGACCTTTACCGACAAGGAGTTAGGCTCCAAGGAGTCAACAACATTATCTCTATCCTCGAGATGGTGTCCGACCTCGAGGACCTCCATAAAAAAAGAAGTATGTCTTCGGAAAGCCTTCAACACTATCATAGAGCTCAAGGCGGTACCCGATCTCGTGGTTTTCTTTTCTAAAAAAGAAAAATAAGCACTTCAAGCTCCACCCAAGAGGGCCCGACTCCAAGAAGTAGCCTGAGTATGAACAGCCCTTCCGCAGAGACCTACGTGCAAACACCTTAGAAGGTTATCTACGTTAAAGCTCAAAAGTAAAAGCTCCAAGTGCCCGAAATTTATTTCCACTCCGATGTTCTATTTCCATGCAACTCGGAGGGATAGCTAGAATCTATCATACTAACTCAAGTTAGTCCGAGGTACAATAATAGGCTCAAAAAAGAGCCATGTCAATCGGCAGAAGATCAGAAAGAATGCTCGCGCCCTAGCTAGATATCAGCAGTCAACAAAAAAGGAAAACATTCAAAAGCCTTGAAACATACAATAACACATATGTTAAGGCAAGCATCAAAAATAGAAATAAAAAAGTTATCTCTACATTCATGAATATTCATGTACAACGGCCCTCGGGGATCCCTCTTATATGATTACAAAAGCCTACAAAGGATCTCTACACAAAACGGAGGAGCGGAAGGATGTACATGTGATGAAAACCTAAGAGCCCAGTCCATCCTCAAAGGTCCATCTCCAGTATCAGCATCCTCGAGCTCACATCCTCGAAGGCAATTCCTTTGGCCGCCATCTCCTCTAGGTTCACAGCTCAATTCCACAGAAGGGCCTTGGCAAGGGAAAAAGATAAAGAAAAGGACAAGGAGGGGATACAGAAGAGGCAGAGAAAAGAAACATAGCCTGCCGAAGCCAAAGGTTGAAGATTCGGCGGGCCCTAGCCTCAATGAACGGTGGTGCCATTTTATCCCTTGGGAAAGGAAAAACCCAAGGGATGAAGTGCCACACCAGGACTGGGTAAGATATTGCACAGTAGTGCGTAGTCTAAATGACTGTCTACAAAAAGAGAGCATCAATTCCCTGTCTGTCACCATCTCGGGTTGATAAGGACGGCGGTAGCAGACGCAGTAGCGACCGCAGCAGTAACAGAACAGCATAGTCAAGCTCAGGCAAAGGGCCATAACACGACCTATTAAAACGATGCCAAGTGACCCTGAGGCCATAGACTCTGAACATGGCGATCAAACAATAAAGGAAGATGATAAGGAGAAATGGGCGAACGAGCAGATGAAGGTATTCGGATAGAAAAACAACACCAGAGCACTCCTATTTATAGGGGATAACGACGCGGTCTCTAACGCCTTTAGAAAACTGATTGGCAGGTGTAATTATCGCATCCTTAAAGAGCCGAATCGACGGTGGTACTTTCACCTTGGAGAGTGAGAAAACGGCAATGCATTGAACGATGTCAAAAATACAAGTCTATGGGATGAGTTAGTCATTGCAAAAGCTCGCGTTGTAGGTTGAGTCATCTGTATGATGTCGCCACAAGAAACTCAAGGGGGTGTCAGAATCGTTTCCCATTGCTTCGTTCTGAGAAATGTGGAGACTGTCTGTATGCGGTAAAATCAGAGGGCCTAATTTTTTCCTATCAAGTCATTTTGAAAGGATACTTCGAGACCCCGAGGATGCGGAGTTACATCTGAGTTCCCTTCCTCAGAGCTCGTCGAGGCCCAACTCAAAGAAGACGAAGATAGAGGCTAGAGCAAAATGGGAAACTCCCAAGGCATATAGCTTAGTCTAACAGAGCCGACCTATCTAAAGCCTGTGTCGAGGCATCATGTCTAGTCGTCCCATCTCCATGCTTTTATAATTAATGTATGTTGTACCATAATCGGATTCACCTCCTATATAAAGAGAATCCTCTCCACCTTGTAAGAGGCAGCTGTTGCTCTAACTATTCCTCATAAGATCAATAATCTCTCTCTCTCTCTTTCTCTCTCTCTCTCTTTCTTCTCTCTAACTTGCTCGCTCTTGCTAGCTCAGGGCCACTTTTGGCATTTATTGCTTCCATATTTGTTCTTTATTTATTGCTTGATATTGGCTATAAAGAGCCTTGTTTAATTATTTATTAACTGTTACCCCCTTTCTGGTTACCCCTGATAGCTCGAGCTCGAGCCGGATATCGACCCCGAGGCCCTTCATTGACAGTTCGAAGCCCAGGCAGCAAGCCCCTCGGTTTGATTACTGCCCCATTTTAGCTCGTGTCTCATCGATTAAAACTTCTTACTTTTAGAATCAACTACTATAGCAACTAGCATAAAAATAGATCACATATTTTTAAAGTCCCATTTATAAATTTAATTATCGTTACCAATTTTTACGGTAAACATGCCCGATGTAGATGGCCTTCGGGAGTTGATTCTGGAGGACGCCCACAGCTCGCGATATTCACTTTATCTGGGTGCCGCGAAATTGTATTAGGATTTGAGGCAGCATTATTGGTGGAGAAGATTAAATAAAGACATTATGGGATTTGTAGCTCAGTGTCTCAATTATCAGCAGGCGAAATATGAGTATCAGAGACCGGGTGGCTTGCTTCAGCAGATAGATATTCCTGAGTGGAAGTGGGAGAGCATCACCATGGACTTTGTAGTAGGGCTCTCACAGACTTTGAGGAAGTTCGATACTATTTAGGTGATTGTGGATCGGCTGACCAAGTATGCGCATTTCATTCCTATGTGTACTACTTATTCTTCAGAGTGGTTGGCAGATATTTATATCCGGGAATTTTTTCATTTGCATGGTGTTCTAGTTTCCATCATTTCAGATAGGGGCACTCAGTTCACTTTGCAGTTTTTGAGGTCTGTGCAGCAAGAGTTGGGTACTTAGGCTGACTTGAGCATAACTTTTCGCCCTCAAACGGGCGGACAGTCTGAGCGCACTATTCAGATATTGGAGGACATGTTGCGTGCTTGTTTCATTGATTTCGGAGGGTCATGGGATCAGTTTCTACCACTTACAGAGTTTTTTTTACAATAACAGCTACCAGTCGAGTATTCAGATGGCTCCATATGAGGCTTTGTATGGGAGGCGGTGTAGATCTCCAGTTGATTGGTTTGAGCCGGGCGAGTCTAGGCTATTGGGGACAGACTTGGTACAGGATGCTTTAGAAAATGTGAAGGTGATACAGGATAGGCTTCGGACAGTGCAGTCGAGGCAAAAGAGTTATGCTGACAGGAAGGTTCGAGATGTGTCCTATATGGTTGGTGAGAAGGTTTTTTTGAAGGTTTCGCCTATGAAGGGTGTTATGAGATTTGGGAAGAAGGGTAAATTGAGTCCTCGTTTCATTGGTCCGTTTTAAGGTGTTTTGGATGATTGGGGAGGTGGCTTATGAGCTTGATTTACCACCTAGTTTGTCGAGTGTGCATCCAGTATTTCATGTTTCTATGAACTGGAAGTATATTGGGGATCCGTTTCATGTTTGGGATTTCAGCACGGTTTAGTTGGATGGTGATTTGACTTATGTTGTAGGCCCAGTAGCTATTTTGGATCATCAGGTTCGAAAGTTAAGATTGAAGGATATAGTTTAGTAAAAGTGCAATGGAGAGGTTGGCCCATGGAGGAGGCTACCTGGGAGACCAAGCGGGAGATGTGGAGCAAATATCCTCACATGTTTTAGGCTTCAGGTATGTTTCTTGACTCGTTCGAGGACGAATGTTTGTTTAAGATGGGGAGGATGTCATGACCCGACTAATCGTTTCATGATTTACCACTTCGTTTTCCCCATTTCTGTTTCTTATTGCTTTGTCTATTGGGTTTTATATATGTTCGTGTTGGTTGGCTCAAATTCGGAAAGGATTTAGTAAAGTTTGAGACACTTAGTCTCTTCTGAGGAAGCTTAAGTTAGAAAAGTTAACCGAACGTTGACTTATGTTTTAGAGGGATCATATGTGAGTTCATATGGTTCGGTAAGCTTCAAGAGGTGATTTGGGACTTAGAAGCGTGATCAGAATGAGTTTTGGAGGTCCGGAGTAGATTTAAGCTTGAATTGGCGAAATTGGATTTTTGGCGATTTTCGGTTGGTAGGTAAGATTTTGATATAGTGGTCGGAGTGGAATTCCGAGAGTTGCAGTAGTTCCTTTGTGTCATTTGGGATGTGTGTGCAAAATTTCAGGTCATTCGGACGTGGTATGGTTGGGGTTTTGATCAAAAGCGTAATTTAAAAGATTTTGGAATTCTTAGGCTTGAATCCGATGCGAATTGGGTGTTTTGATGTTTCTTTGAGCATTCCGAAGATTGTAATAAGTTTTAATGAGGTTATGGGATGTGTTGGCGTATTTGATAATGATCCCACAGGCCTCGGGTGAGTTTCGGGTGGTCAATCGAACCATTTCATAATGTTTGGAATTGCAAAAAATTGCAGATCAGTGTTGCAGAGAAATGACCTTCGTGTTCGCAAAGGGTTAGTTGGTGAAGGCTGGGACATAAGCCTTCGTGTTCGCGAGGAAGGCTATGCATTCGCAAAGGGCTGGGTGTTTGGTCATCGCGTTCGGGTAGAAGAATTTGGTCAGCTGGACGAGGTATTTTATTCACTGTGTTCGCGAGAGGGGTAACGCGATCGCGAAGAGAAATTTTTGGTCAAAGTTATTTTGTGCTTCGCGAATGCGAGGCGTTGATCGCGTTCGCGAAGAAGGAAATGAGGACTGGAGGAATATTTAAATAGTCGTCTTGTCCGCGATTTTGGGATTTATTTTCACCATTTTTGATTGATTTTGGAGCTTTTTGAAGAGGGTTGAAGAGAGATTCAAGAGGAATCACTTTGAGGTAAGATTCATGGACTTAAAACTCGATTCTAATATGTTTTATACCTAATTAATCATGGAATTTAAGCCTAGTATTGAAAAACTAGGGCTTGTAATTGGAGACCTAAAAATTAGGAATTTGAGGGGTCGTTGTGGTTGGATTTTGGTACTTTTGATATGTATGAACTCTTGGGAAGATAAGGAATCTATGGATGTAAATTTTATTGGAATATGAGATGTGGGTCCAGGGGTCGGGTTTGGCTAATTTCGGGATTTATGTTGTAAATTGATTATTTTTGCATGGGCTTCATTTCCTTAGCATATTTTCATGTCGTGATTCTGATTTTGGATAGATTCAACGCAAGTGGAGGCCGATTCGAGGGGTAAAAGCGTCGCGTGCTAGAGATTTGACCAGATTGAGGTGAGTAATGATTGTAAATAATGTCCTGAGGGTATGAAATCTCGAATTGTACATCGTTGTGCTATATTAAGGTGACACACATACTAGATGACGAGCGTGGGATCCTTCACTATTGGGGATTATGACTTAGTCCGTCCTGAATAACTATTTTACCGCGTATTTGACTGAAATCTATTTGTGAACATCATGTTTTGGGCTGAATGTCATATTTGGGCCTCGTGCCAACTATTTGAACCCTTAGGGAATTTTTATTAATATTTCCTCACTGTTTTGACTTTATACTTGAACTCAGTCATGCTATATTACACTGTTTTCATAACTTAGTCATGTTTACTCTGTTTTTAACACTTAAATGATCTTTAAACAATATTTTGTGTTGAGAATCATGTTTTACTATTGCTCGAGTGGCCTGTGAGGATTATTTTGACTGAGTAAGGCCGAGGACATATGTTGTGAGGAAACATATGATTATGATTATGAGGCCGGGGGACTAAGATATGTCCGCCACAAGGTGGCTTGTTGATATGAGGCCGAGAGCCTAGGGATGATGCCACGAGATGACTTGATATTGTGCTTGAGCCGTAAGGGGCCCCTCCAAGTCTGCACACTCCCTGTGAGCGCGGGCACCCATAGTGATGTGAGTTATAGCCCGAGGGTTGGTATTATTTGTGAGATGTTGTCCGAGGGATGGATTTGTTGACACTGTGCCCGATGGGCGATCTTTTATGTGTTTATCTTTCTTGTTTGCCTGTCTTTTGCTTGCTTAATTGTTAAAAAAAGCTTTTATAACGTTTAAACTGAACTGAAATGATTTTCTACATATCCGTACTACTTCACTATTGTCTTATGAGATTTCTTGCTTTCAGTTTTTATTTATGATTATTACTCACTGAATTGGAGTACTCACTTTACTCCCTGCACCTCGTGTACAGATTCAGGTATTTTTGATCTTGCTAGCGCGAGTTGAGAGCTCCCAGCAGACTTCAGAGTCCATGAAGTAGCTGCTTGGCGTCCGCAGTCCCGTGTTTCTCCCCTTTATCTCATTTCCACCTCTTTATCAGACATTTGTATTAGCTTATAGACTTTTTAGACTTGTGTTAGGATTGATAGATGCTCATGGCTAGTGGCACCCCAGTATCGGGCTGTGTTGGGTTGTTCTTCTGCATATTTTTGTATCGTTGACTGTTTAAATGTTGGATTATTTATCATGTTTTAGACTTAATTCTCATTGTTAACTACTTAAAACTGAAATGCATAAGTGTCGGCTGGTCTTGTCTTTACGAGAGGCGCCATCGCGATCGGGTCCGAGTTTGGGATCGTGACAGAGTGGGAGTAGTCTCCGTGGATGACAAGATGCGAGAGTCGAGGCTGAAATGGTTCGGACATGCGAAGAGAAGAAGCATTGGTGCTCCTGTTAGGAGGTGTGAGATGTTGGCCATGGAGAGTTTGAGAAGAGGTCGAGGTAGGCCTAAGAAGTATTGAGGAGAGGCGATTAGGCAGGACATGGTGATGCTTCAGCTCACTAAGGACATGACTCTTGATACGAAGTTGTGGAGGTCGAGGATTAAGGTAAAAGGTTAGTAGGTAGTTTATAGTTGTTCACCGATAGTCTTAGTAGCATGCATGTCCCTTCATATTCTTATATTTTTAATACGTTATGTGGTTTTGTTCGCCTCAAGTATTGTATTCCATGTTCCTATTATTTGGTGTCACTTATCCTTTATCTCTATCTTTTTCTTTTATCTTCCATCTTTCTTCCTTCATTGATTTTCTCTTTTTCTTCTTCCCTTCCTGAGCCGATGGTCTATTGGAAACAACCTCTCTACCTGTATTAGGTAGGGGTAAGGTTTGCGTATAGACTACCCTACTCTAGACCCCACATGTTAGGATCAAATTGAATTTTTTGTTGTTATTGTTGTCAATATATATATTGTACTCTATAATTTACATGAGACTTGCCTTTTATTTATTGTATAAGAAATATATTTTATAAAACAAAAAGCATGTAGGCAGATGGATTTCCTATAGTTTATTATATAGTACTCCCTCCGTTTTAAATTAAATAAGATAATTTTCTTTTTATTTTGTTTCAAAGTAAATGATACATTTATAAATATAAAAATAATTTATTTTTAAATACTTCATTTTATTCATTTTACTCTTGATGAGAAGTTTTTTGACCCATTCAAATGTCACAAAGCTTTTACCCCTTGAGCTTTTAAGATCATAAATTTCAAACGTCTTTTTTGATAAGCTCCGAGCCAAGTCAAACTAGCGCATCTAATTGAAATGGAGGGGAAACTCATTATTGAATCAATTAAGCTGAGAAATACTACTATTGTTATCCGAATAAAAGAATCCACATAAAAAAAAGAAAGAACAGCTCGACCTTTTTATATTGTCATCGTATAAATAAATAAAGCTGATAGGAGAAATGTTATTGCGGTAGTTGACATGCAGATGCACCTTGAGGCGCGTGAGCGAACGACCATTCAACAATTCTTTAATGCTGTTGGATAATATGCATTTATTTATCGGAGCCGTTTATGGAACTCATCAACCCATTAGATTCCTACTCGCGCGAATAAATTAGAAAACCGTACTCACTCTTCTTTTTTCTCTGACCCATTAAAAAACCCTTTAGCTTTGAGATTTTCAAGCCATTAATTCTTCCAAAATATCACAAATGTATCGCGAATAAATAATAGGCTGTCCTTTTCACTCATTTTGAACCCTTCTCGAGATACTAAAATTAGTACGATGGCAATTCTGCAAATCTTGGCTCAACTTGGACCTCAAAAATTAAGAGCCACATCCGAGAAATTTCGTCGTTTCCTAGAAGAGGATCTGAAAGTTTCGCCAATTCAACAGTTCTCCCAATCAGCTACCTTTGCTGTATGCTTTCCTTAATTTCTGGCCGTTTGATTTCCTAAAACTAATTTATAGAAATTAAATCAAACGAGTGCGACGTGGCAACCCTGTTTGTACTTGAGCATCATTATAATAAGTCAATATTCGAGGACCGAAAAAAAATTAATATTCGTGCCAATTAATCAATCAAGTTTCGTAGCGGGATAAATAAAATTCCATAATTATAGGTCTAGGACAATATTTTCTTTTTATTAATAAGTATTCCATCCTGTCCACTTTTAATAAATTTTTTTTTAAATTAATAACATTTAATTTTTTCGGATACCAAAAAGAGTTTACGTTTTTTTCTCTTCTAAAATTATCATTGAAGTAAAGAGTTTAAGAGTGTTCGTTATATTTTCAATAAACAAATTAAGGTTAATATGACTAATTTTATTATTAATTAATGCTGATAAGTAAATTTCTTAATATGTATGAAAATAATCAAAAATCACTTTAAATGAACTGTAAAGAGTATTATTTTGTACGATGTAATTACGAATTACTCCCCCGTCTCATATTATTTGTCATAATTCTATGTACACGTTTCTTAAGAAAAATTAATTAGAGTGTGATTTTGATTATTTTATCCTTATTTATATCTTAATATTTAATTTTTTCATTGATATTAGAACAAAATTATTATAATTGAGGTATTTGTACTTTAAAAATAATTATTATTACTAAGCGTAAAAAAAAAAGCTAATCAATTTTGTTTTAAATTTTTAAAGTGATAAATAATGAGACAGTTATTTTAATAACAAATTGATATAATATAAGAAAATAATGGTATTCATGCTGAAGTGGGGACAGCTGGCAGCGGGTTATCCAAGCCGATTAACTCGAACAAAATGTAGCCGGCTTTGTCGGTCCCATTATGAGACTGTACTTATTGAACTGTAGTCCTGCTTCTCTATGATAAGCAATGCTACTTATCCTATAATTTATATAGCCTATCGTCAACTATGTGTTCCTGTAGAAACCACAATTTTCCTGCAAGTAATGTGGCCAAAGGGGGGGGGGGGGNACACATTAATAGACTTCTATATTTAGAGAGGGAGAGAGAATATATACGAATTCAGCCTCTCTCGAGCTCGTCGTTTGTTGGGTTTTCTTCTTCTTTTTCTCTTCCATGGATCTATTTGTTCTTTAAGGTAAACCCCCTTTACTCTTCTCTGTAACACACTGTACATACTTTTTTTTTTTTTTAAATTTTTAAATACATGTCTCTATAGATTTTTATGGAATATTTACTTTTTCTCAGTCTTTGCTTTTCGCTTTAATTTCTCCACTTTCTCTCTCTGTATATTGACTCGCTTTTGGTTTTCATTTGCGCCCCCCCCCCCTCTCCCCCACCCCAAAACTTTGCATCTTCGATTTCACTCGATTTAAAGCTGCTTTTTGTGTTTGTGGAAAAAAAAATCTTCTTTTTTTTGGGTGATTCTACTTTTACATCAGCTGCGTCGGTGAATGCTAAATGGAGTTGTGTTTCTCGTTAGATTGAAGAAGATCAGTTCAATAATCGGATTCTGGTTTGAGTTTTTTTAGGTTTAAATTCTTTGGATCTCTTTTTATTTTTCCTTTTTTACTTTTAATATTTTGGGGATTAGTTTAATTTTTGAACAGTTACTTTATTTTATTTGAGTTTCGGGGCTTGTGTCCGGCAATAATTAAATACTTAGATATTTTAATGATTAAATATAAAGTTAGTATGAGCTGGACAACATATTTAATCATATGGGTAGTTATTTGTTTATTACTATTATTACTATCTCTGGAGTTTTTAGTTAAGAAATTCATTTTATGGAATTTTGCAGATCTGCAAAGCACACGGTTTTTTCATACTTCCTCTGGGCTTGAAGACAAAGTAGTTGCAATGTCATCTCTCAGCAGAGAACTTGTGTTCTTGATTTTACAGTTTCTAGATGAGGAAAAGTTCAAAGAATCAGTCCACAAGTATGTACCATTTTTTCAATTTCTAATGCTTCCATTTTAACAATTTAAACACTGATGAACAGTTAATTTCCACAATCACATTGCTAAAAATGCCTTTTTTTTGTGTTGTTGTTGTTGCTATAGGCTTGAACAAGAATCTGGCTTTTTCTTTAACATGAAGTACTTTGAAGATGAAGTGCATAATGGTAACTGGGATGAAGTTGAAAAGTATCTCTCTGGTTTTACCAAAGTGGACGACAACCGTTATTCCATGAAAATTTTCTTTGAAATAAGGAAGCAAAAGTATCTTGAGGCATTGGACAAGTAAGATTTATCTTTTTGAGGAATAATTTTGCTTTCCCCAGATTTTACATATTGATGAAATTGGGTAATTTGAGTTTGTAATAGGCGTGACCGGTCCAAGGGTGTTGAAATTCTTGTAAAAGATCTTAAAGTGTTTGCATCATTCAATGAGGACCTTTTTAAGGAGATTACTCAGCTGTTAACACTAGAGAATTTCAGGTATTGCCTTCATATAATTTGTCGATGAAGATAAAACCCTTTCTTTGGAGAGGTATGAAGATATGACCTTTTTTAATCAATTTGTAGGGAGAATGAACAGCTGTCCAAGTATGGAGATACTAAATCTGCACGAGCTATCATGTTGGTTGAGCTCAAGAAGCTTATTGAAGCAAATCCATTGTTTCGTGACAAATTGCAGTTTCCAAACCTCAAAAATTCAAGATTACGAACTCTGATTAACCAAAGGTGATGTCCATGTGAAACTTCAGCATTCGTTTTGAAAGCCATAGTGGCCTAAATGCACTACCAGAGCATATTCTACCAAGCCTAACTTAGCTATCTTGTATTTACTTGTGCACATCACAACTTGAGCTAAAGGTCCTTTTGGACCTAAGAAGTGCTATGCAATGTAAGCAACTCATGATATTGGTCCAAATAATTAGCAGCTTAAAATTATGAAAGTATTAGTTGTGACTATTCAAGTAAACTAGCAATACTAGGTTTTTATAAATTGGGAACTGACGACGAATGCATGCTGCAGCTTAAATTGGCAGCACCAACTTTGTAAAAATCCTAGGCCAAATCCAGATATTAAAACTCTTTTTGTGGATCATTCTTGTGGACAACCAAATGGTGCTCGTGCTCCATCACCTGCAAACAATCCGTTGCTTGGATCAGTGCCAAAACCTGGCAACTTTCCTCCTCTTGGTGCACATGGGGTTGGTCTTTTCTAGAGCTTACTTGCTAATTATGTTGAACCTCTAAGATTTTTGCTTATCTATTACATACTTTATTCAGCCTTTCCAACCTGGGCCACCACCTGTGGCAGCTCCACTTGCTGGTTGGATGTCCAACGCACCGACTGTAGCTCATCCAGCAGCTTCTGGTGGGCCTATGGGTCTTGGTTCTTCATCTATTCCAGGTATCACTTAATGGTTACTTAGCCGGGGTGAATGAGTCTTTGGTTTTCCCTTAGTTAATAACTGAATATGGAGATATGCCGGTACTTGGTGCTATCTTTTTTATCGAGCATTTTGATTGTTACAAATCATTCTTCACATGGTTGATGGCATTCATAAGTATGTTCAGATATGCAATTGGGATTACAGAAAGGCTTAAAATGTTCAGCCATCAGTTATCACCTAATCATGATGATAGTGTTTTTACAGTGTGGTGGCAAGTTGGCATGAGGAATTGATTGAACTCTTATTGCTGCATACAGACAGAGTTGTGAGGAATTGATTGACCTCTTATTGGTGCATACGGACAGAGTTGTGATTTTTTTTTTCCAGTTCTGGTCAATTTTGAAAAATTATGTTTCTGAATATTTTTCTTGAATAAATCATATGAACTCGTATTGAGATCTAGGAATCAGAAAATCAAAGTGAATAAAATTGTTCTAATTGGATTAACTAATTTGTTTGACTCTCCATTAGATTTTCTATAGGTTATTCTTGCTCTTTTAACTGGTGAGTTTCTTCATTACCTGTTGTAGCTTCACTTAAACATCCCAGGACTCCACCAACAAATCCTTCCATTGATTATCCATCTGGGGAATCTGATCATGTTGCCAAAAGAACTAGGTCACTTGGAATATCTGATGAGGTAGTAGACTCTCCCGATTTTTCAATCATTCAGTCAGCAATATTCACATTTTCTACTGTTGTTTTACTTTTTTTTAATTGTTCATAATACAGGTTAATCTTCCTGTCAATGTGCTGCCTATATCATTTCCAGGGCAAGGTCATAATCAAGCGCTTAGTGTACCTGATGACCTGCCCAAGACTGTTGCACGAACATTAAACCAGGGATCATCTCCCATGAGCATGGATTTTCATCCTTCTCAGCAGACGTTGCTTCTAGGTCTGCATCATCTGAATGCTCTTCTTTATTAACATACTGGTGTCTACCTACTTTTTGGCTCTTTTTCGCTGTTTGCATTAATCATATCCTTCCATGTGACAAACTAGTCGGCACAAATGTTGGAGATATTGCATTGTGGGAAGTTGGTTCTAGGGAGAGACTGGTGTTGAGAAATTTCAAAGTCTGGGACTTGGGTGCATGTTCAATGCCGTTGCAGGTTTGGTCTTTTGTCCATAGATAGAACTGATCCCCCTAAGTTCAGTGAGATTCATCTAATCTGATCAAAATACTTTCCCAACTGAACTCAGACTGCTTTGGTAAAAGATCCTGGTGTCTCAGTTAACCGTGTTATATGGAGCCCCGATGGTTCATTATTTGGTAAGCTTTCATGTAAAGCACGTTGTTTCCAATCTTACTGTATTTCGCTGTCAAAAGAAGTTGAATGATCTTTTAGAATGACTATCTTTCTTTTGAGCAGGGGTTGCATACTCTAGGCACGTTGTTCAAATATATTCTTATCATGGGAATGATGATATTCGTCAGCATTTGGAGGTAAATTGTGGTGGCATTCCATGACTCTTGCCCTAGTGATAAATGTTGAATAAGTTTGCAGGTTAGACTGATAATGCTTTTGCAGATCGATGCTCATGTTGGAGGCGTAAATGATCTTGCATTCTCTCACCCTAATAAGCAGCTTTGTGTTATAACATGTGGAGATGACAAAACTATAAAGGTTGGCTAGGCATAAATATATGTATTAGTTGCCTCTGAACAACAATTTTTGGTAGTTGAATAATAGCTAGTTCTTTAACGCTTGCTAATCTCTAGGTTTGGGATGCCACATCTGGTGCAAAACAATATACATTTGAGGGTCATGAGGCCCCTGTGTACTCTGTGTGCCCTCACCATAAAGAGAACATTCAGGTATGGATTCCATCTTGATGTCTTCTTTTTTTGTTTTTTTTTTATCAGGACGTCATGATGTCTCTTGTACACAACAAAAGGTTTAGCTGTCTGCACATTTGTACTTGTGTTGATAAGCTCCGTTCTTCTTCAGTTTATTTTCTCAACAGCATTAGATGGAAAGATAAAAGCATGGCTATATGATAATTTGGGATCTCGAGTAGATTATGATGCTCCTGGTCGTTGGTGCACAACAATGGCATACAGTGCCGACGGAACTAGGTTGATTTTGTTGATGCATTGCATTATTGCTACTTTACATAGTTTGCTGAAGTCACTTGGGGACAATAGCTTTTTCTCCGATCTCACATTTTCTCCTCTGCCTCCTCTTTTTCTCTTTTTCCTCTTGGATTGGGTGGGTGGGTGAAAAAATTGCAGACTATTTTCATGTGGAACCAGCAAAGATGGGGAGTCACACATTGTTGAGTGGAACGAAAGTGAAGGGGCTGTCAAGAGAACATATCTAGGTTTTCGGAAAAGATCATTGGGTGTTGTACAATTTGACACAACTAAAAATAGATTTTTGGCAGCTGGTGATGATTTCTCAATCAAATTCTGGGATATGGACCATGTTCAACTCCTGACTAGTATTGATGCTGATGGAGGTCTTCCAGTAAGTTAAATTTGAGATTGTCTGAGAAAATTGTTGTATTCTACTATGTTCTAACTGCTTTTTCTTTTATATAACTTAAAGGCAAGCCCTCGAATTCGATTTAACAAGGACGGTTCTCTATTGGCTGTTTCTGCTAATGAAAATGGTATAAAGATTTTGGCAAATAGTGATGGTATTCGTTTAGTTCGTACTTTTGAGAACCTAGCTTATGATGCTTCCAGGGCATCTGAAAGTGCAAAGGTACTTCTAACCCCATTTATACAAATATTCAGGTTCCCTCCTTTTTTTTTTAACACAATGATGACCGGGATATGCTTTGCTTTACTGTCATGCAGCCCACAATAAATCAAATATCAGCAAGCAGTTCTGGATTTGCTGACAGGGTGGCCTCTGGTGTTGGCATCTCTGGAATGGTTTGTAAATATTACTCCCAAATGTAAAATATGCAAAGAAGTTTTTGTTTATTGACATCAGATTGTAGGCCCATGGAAAAACTACATATATGCATATCCACACTCATTTTTCCCCTAGTTACTCGTTCTGTTGTTCAAAGGTGGAGGACACACCAGAAGTCTTACCTGGTTTTCATGTCAATATCATCTGCTAATATATACTTCTTTACATCATATTGACTTTGTAAGAATGGAGATGCAAGAAATACAGTGGATGTAAAACCCCGGATTGTTGAAGAGCCTAATGATAAATCTAAGATATGGAAGCTCACTGAAATTACTGAACCATCACAGTGCCGGTCCTTGAAGCTTCCCGAGAACCTCAGAGTGACTAAGGTATAAACTCCATGTCTCTTGATTCATGAGATCTAATTGGATTGTTTTTCTTATCTTATTTTTTGGACTCTGGAAACTTATCCATTTTTTGCTTTCTTCTTGAGGAAATATTTTTCCATTGAACATACAGATAACAGATAATTCATGTATAAGATTTGATGCACATTCAGTAAGGGCTTGTCCCTTCAAGTTTAAAAGTTGCCTTTGTGCATCAATTGACATTATCAAGGTGTGATAGGACAACATGCTATCAGCAAATGAAATTATTAGGTTAATTGAGAAGAAATGAACCATAGGAAAACATGCCTCTCTTTTCGCCCTCTCTTTTCCCTTTCTTGGTCACTGAATGTGATTCTACTCAAGTGCAATGGAAGTCCATCAAGGTCATCAATCACAATGTCATGAGGGTCTGAAACCTTCTGAACAAAATCTAGCACCTAGACGTTCTGTGTTTTATTCTCTTTTCTTTTCCCTAATAGATTGTTCTAGTTCACATCTCTGGATGTTCAAGTATCATTTTCTGCACCTCTATAAGGCCTTCATCTTTGTTCCTTCAGATTGTCCAGAGTAGAGAAAAATCATTATCTTTTCAAGTAGATAAAAAGGACTGTAAAGTATGTGTCCAATGATTTGGCAACTGTACTACTGTCCAACTTAGGACTCGCAACAGTAACTAAACTTCTGCTTGGTATTTCATGTTTACTTTTATTGTTCTTTCTATCGAATTGTGGCTCCCCCCCCCAAAAAAAAAAAAAAAAACAAACCCAAACTCAATTCGGTAGCATGCTGTTGTGTCTCCATGATTATGCAACCTGAATGTAAGGACATTGTATCAGTTAACAGAAAATTTCGCATAGAACTCTCACTGGAAACTATACTGACCTGGAGAATTATCAATATTTCTTGCCTGGTTTGTTTCAACTGTATTAGTTTTGATGTCAGAGTTTCCTGATATGATTTAATGCTGATTACTCCAGATATCAAGGTTAATATATACAAACTCTGGTAATGCTATCTTAGCATTAGCATCAAATGCTATTCACTTGCTTTGGAAGTGGCAAAGAAATGAACGCAATTCCAGTGGAAAGGTAAATGCACACCAAAGTTATTGCTTTCCTCCATTTGGTAAAGAAGTGATAATGAGGAGTGAGGTAATCTTTGTTTAGGCAACAGCCAGTGCACCACCTCAATTGTGGCAACCTTCAAGTAGCATCCTAATGACAAATGATGTGACCGAAACAAACCATGAGGAAGCTGTTTCCTGCTTTGCTTTGTCCAAGAATGACTCTTATGTGATGTCAGCATCTGGAGGAAAGATATCCTTGTTCAATATGATGACATTCAAGGTATAGGAAGATTGTCTTCTTTTATTTCTACATTTACCCAGAGATCAGGTGCTGAATTTTGAATTTTTTTCTTGATGCAGACAATGACTACTTTCATGCCCCCACCTCCAGCAGCAACTTTTCTAGCATTCCATCCTCAAGATAATAACATTATCGCTATTGGCATGGATGATTCTACCATCCAGATATATAATGTTCGAGTGGATGAGGTATGATAGAGATAAATACGAAGTTTTTGCTGTTATTGGCAGTCATCAGAATTTCATGTTTTGGGCCAGTTACCATGTATCGTTATTCACTAGATGTCAATATCTTGATGAAGGTTAAAAGCAAGCTTAAAGGCCACTCTAAAAGGATAACTGGCCTCGCCTTCTCTCATTCGCTCAATGTGCTGGTTTCTTCAGGAGCTGATTCTCAGGTTAATTGCTTGATACTCTTGGCTATCATGTACTATTTGACTTACTTCTCAGTGATTTGTTAGATTACTCTCAAGATTAATGTGGAGAATACATGTATATGGTAGATTGCATTTTCTCTACTAACAGTGTTGCATATAATGCATAACACCCTCCATCCGATTCAATACTAAGCAAATCAACTAGGCATGGGAATTAGAAGTAATCTCACTGCATTTCATATTAGAAGATGATAAATATTTTAGTTGTATTTAGAAAGTTGATGGAGAATAAGATCATTTCATGCTCTTTATAAGAGCTGAGCAAGTTCTGATTTTTTGAAGATCCTCAAAATCATACTTGAAATTATTGTTTAAGAAGTGCTTCAAGCATTTTGGGAGACACCAAAATCTGAAATATATAGCCTAAGATGAGCTGATGAGTATATCGCAGGTTTTCTCCTTTTGATGTGGAGAATACATGCCTAGTTTGTTAGAACCAAATTACTTACCCAAGACCTATCATGTCAAATCATCAAGAAATAAAACTAGATGCAGAAGCGTACCTGAATCCATAGGAACGAATGAAATTGTTGTGGTTAGTGGTCTTCCAAACTAACACGTCCGTTCTCTTCTTTCCAACGATGGGATGCTTGAAAGAAAACCCTACTTCTGACTTGGGACCATAACCCTATTAGTAGGTGCACAAGTTTATGTAATTCTAATTTGGCCCATCATTAAATTAGAAATTACATCCGGGTATCTACACATTAGACCCCATACATTAGGAGGTGTCTTATAGACCCACTTAACTTTAAACCTTAGCAGATCACTTTTAATTTGGGTCAACTTTTTAATGATAGAAACCAACATACAATTATTCTTAATACCATTTATGTGCAAGTCCATAAAAAGTTCTAACATAGTTATCCTTTTCAAATATCATTCGATTAATCTATCAAAGTTATCATTCTGCATTTCTGGCACTCTTTATAGGAACATTTTATATATTTCTCTGTACTCTTATCCATTTGTATTCATCAACTTCATCTGCTTCTGTATAGCTGTGTGTATGGAGCACCGATGGATGGGAAAAGCAGAGAGCTAGATCCTTGCAGCTGCTGGGGAGATCAACCTCTCAGTCAGATACCAGAGTGCAGTTTCATCAGGACCAAACTCATTTCCTGGTTGTGCATGAGGCGCAGATTGCTATATATGAAACAACAAAATTGGAATGTGTAAAGCAGGTAAGTCCTCTCTGACTGCAGTTGGTTATTCAAATGCCGCTTGATCTCAACATTAATACATAATATCTTCTTCTACAGTGGGTTCCACGTGAAAGTGCTGCCCCTATTTCTCATGCGACATTCTCGTGTGATAGCCAGCTGATATATGCCAGTTTCTTGGATGCAACTGTTTGCGTATTCACTTTTACGCCCCTCCATATGCGATGCCGTATTATTCCTTCAGCTTATCTATCACCAAGTATTAGGTATTTTTTCCTGCCCTGCTAACTTATTTACTGCTCTAATCCTAAGATATTCTGCCTCCACTATTGAAGACAAAAGAAACATCTTTTCTTTTAAAAGTTAGACCTTCATGAGATAGAATAGTGAAATCAGTATCAGAGCAATATCCAGGCTTGAAGTCTGAACTGCAACTTGTCACCCAAAAAAAAGGATCTTCCACAGATTTGGCCATTGGTACAAAGATATTAAACAATGCATAGGCTATGTTGAAACGTAAATGTAATGCATACAAGGGGACTATAAAGTTCACCATTCTAGACCATATGCTTTCTTCAAAATATTGACCACTTGCCAATAGATATCCCAAAAGAATTCATTTTGCAATTATGCATTTGTAATATCATTTATTATCAATGAAGTGGGGCGTCTGATTGCCAGGATTATCATTTCTAGCATCACAGGAATATCCCTCCAAATACCATGTTTCAGGTGTTTGATTTTTGTTACTTATTTGCATCCCGAGTCCTCACAATGAGTAATTTTCTCTGTCTGATATCCTCGGGAAGTAATGTGAGGATACATGGTCAATTGACCGAACAGATTTCGTCTCTGATATTTGAAGTAATTTTTCAATAACCTTGTATATTTTGCACAGCAATTCAAATGTCCACCCAGTTGTAGTTGCAGCACATCCACAAGATCCAAACCAGTTCGCATTAGGCTTGTCAGATGGTAGTGTTCATGTTTTCGAACCACTTGAATCTGAAGGCAAATGGGGGGGCCCTCCGCCACTTGAAAATGGATCAGCAAATGGTATGCCAACTGCTCCATCTGTTGGAGCTTCAGTCTCCGAACAAGCACCAAGATAACAAAGAGGCCACTGGGTACAAGGTGTTGTGTGTTGTTTTGCTGGATATTTCCCAAATTTCAGTTCAGACTAACGGGCAAATGTTCATTCTATGTTCGTTCTAGTAGACTAACCAGAGTCCTCCAAGTTAAAACACAAACTGTAATGTATCGACCAACGTTTGTGTTCTTTGCAATTGAAAGGGAAAGAAAATCTTGACTGGGCTAGGAGTCTTGGCACTAGTTGCAGCTTAAGGTTCTTGGTTTTTGTACCAACGTTGTGACTTTCATTTGTGGTACTGTATTACAGATGTTCTTGGTACAGGACATAACTTAGCCCAGTAGTCTCCAATGTATAAATGTACACTCATGCGGTAAGATGTAATGTAAAATGAATGCATTGCTCTTGTAATATCTTTAGTTTAGTGAGGAAACCTATCCTACTAGCTTTGTAATTTGAGTTATGCTTCAATTGGTTCTTGGTATATCTACTTCAGCTCCTCAACTTTTTGCACCATTTTTGGAATACTATTGCAATCTTTCTATTGCAGGCTCTGAAATTTCAGAGACACGATGTAACTATAAAATCCTTTGACGAAGAAATGTTGTGAAAAAGATAATGATCAGATTCCAATTCTGAGCTTGCAACTAATTTCGGATTCTTTCAGTTCATAACGTTGACAGAACCCAGATTAAATATCCTGATTTCAGGACAAAAATATCCTGAATAGTTGTGAAGTTTAAGATTTTTAGTTTAATAATCTCTAGATAACATCCATAAAAATGATTATATGTGCACTTGCCCCAAGATTAAAGGCCCTCTGATACCAAAAACTCTTTATTTATTTATATAAGCAACTATGTCGCACACTTAACTTGTGAAGCCTAGGAACCAAATTCTTGGTGCAGTTTTAAAGACAACTATTAAGCATTAGCCAATAAACTTAGACATATCAAATTGAAGATAGTTGACTTAGTCCCTTTATATTTCCTCTGAAAATCCACTAGTTAGCTAATGCAATCAAGCCATTTCAATAATAATAAAAACAAATCCCCGGCCCCTGCTTTTGGCGGACACTTGAAATAGCCATAGCTTGCACGAAAATACAACGTTTGCTTAGAGTATAGCAACCAAAATGATCTCGAAACAGCCGGGTAATGATCTCGAAACAGCCGGAAAAAATACAGAGGTACGCTATTGCTTAGTCTAGCTTTTATGAAAGGGTTGTAGCATTAACACTTTTATTTGCAATTCCTTTTGTTTAATCTTAGCTTAGAAATATGAAAAATAAATACATTTTTTGTAACACTCCTTAAATTTATAAAAGTTTCAAGACACGCTAAATATAAAATTTAATCTTTTATAATCTTAAATTATACTTCTATTACGGATTTAAATCCGTGCGATTGATTTTGAATTACTTTTCTATTTATAAATAACTGGACATACAATTTGGGAAATATTAATAATTTTTAATATTATTAATTATTAAAAGTAGGAATAATTAAATACTAGTTTGTCAAAACAAAACAAAAAAGAAAGAAAGAAAGCAAAAGAAGGGTCAAGTGCAACAAAGCCCATAAAGGGTTCTTGGCAACTAGCAGGCAAAATTGGTAAGCCATCGAAAAATTTAAAACAAAGCGACATTCTGTCGCCCAACAAAAACAGAAGCGGCGTTAGCAATTACTTGCACAGGCAACGAAAATTCTAGGGTTCTTTCTAATTCTTGAACTCAGGTATATAATTCCCTATTATCAATCATTCTATAATAGTAGTAGGTAAGAATTGAATAATTAATTCACTTCTTTCCCTATATCAAGAATAAATTTCATATTTAGGTGTAGTACTTTAAAATTGATTAAAATGCACTGGTTGTTGTAGAATCGATTTTTTGACTGGTGTCGATTGGACTTGGGTCTACATATTGGCTAAAAAAGTTTTAAGGTGAGTTGATATAACCCTTTACTAAAGTGGTTTAACTCACAAAAGCACGCACACAGGGTATTTGATGAATTGCATAAAAGAGTTAATATATACTTAATTGGAGTAGTAAGTACTTATTAGCTTAGAATTATTTTCTAGCTAATTTATGTTATTCTTTGTCCTTAATTGGATTAGTAAGTACCCATTTGCTTAGAATTATTTTCTAGCTAAAGTTTAGATGATTATTTGGATATATGTGCATAAATTTCAGATTTTTATGTTATTCATATATGCCATTTTCATGTTGAAAGATCAAGAACCTTTATAAATACTTTTGAATGTTTATTTCATTCTTATGTCATGCCTTACATTTAAGGATACCAGTATGAGTCTGTATAAAAGATTTAGACGTAAAAAGTCATAAGAAGAAGTTTTAGAAAGAAAAGATTTTTGGGAGTATCCTTTATTCTGAGAAGGGGTCATCGTCCAGGCCGAGGGTCCTGACCAAGGCGTTGACTTCCTGAAACTATTTGTGCCAAAGTAGGGAGCACACGAGCCGAGGGTCTCGTTGGTGAGCAATTACTTAGCCATGCTAAGGTATGATACATGAGCGCTGAGAATCATGAAGCGAGTGACACCTCGTGTATTAGGCCTATTCGATCAGGTTGGAATCGAACCTGTGCCGATCACACGGTGACTGAGACAAAGTTAGGTCAGGATAGTTGGAATTCCCAAAGTATAAAGTGAAGTATTTTTTTTTTTGAAAGAACAAGAAAAGAAATTCTTTTAAAATATTCATAAACTGCTATTATGCAATTATTTAGAATTATTCTTATAAGCTTTATGTTTTACATGCATTTATAACCTTTGCTCATAATATATATGTTATTAAAATTTCGTCCCATGTTGTTGAGACTTACTGAGTACAATGGATGATACTGACGTTCTCTTTTGGGAACCTACGTTGGTCTGTGGTACAACGTAGGAACCGGATTTGCAGGCGAGCATGCTACGAGTTAGGACTTCCTTCTCTTTCAGTGCTATTGGTGAGCTCCGCTTTTGTTCGTGGAGTATTCCTTAGAGTTGTCTTTATTTATTTATTTCTTTGTTACTTAGAGAACTAGCGAGGAAATCTCATGTCCTGAGCAGTGCGTCAGTTTATCAGTAGAGGCTTCATAGACATAGTCGTTGAGTTAAGATTCAGATGTTTTGATAATAGCTTAGCAGTATTTTATTGGTTACTATGAATAAAGTTTTGGAGTTGATTTATTTAAATATTTTAAAAAAAATATTTGATTAGAGTATTGCCTTGTTGCACATAAAGTTTGGAGTTATAATAGATCTGATAGAGATGGTTCGCTCGGTCATGTTTAGTGATCGAGTGCCGGTCTCGGCTTGTTCAGAAAATGGGTCGTGACAAACTTGGTATCAAAGCCTCAGGTTTATGGAGTCCTAGGGGTCTATGAAACCATGTTAGTAGAGTTTTGTTTATGCGTATGAAGCACGCCATACTTATAAACAGGAGGCTACAAGCATTTAGAAAAAATCTCATTTTTTATCATACTTTAGATCGTGCAGTAAATCCTACCCCTAAAAAACTATCTAATGTATTCGTTTCTCCAAAACTCGCAGAAATGGCTCGTACTCGCAACTCTGACACCGACACTCAGGATACTGCTCAAGAAACTATTGCTACTATTGTGGCTCAAGGTAGAACTAAAAAAGCTTCAACTCAGAAAAGGAAGGGTAAATCTACAAATAGGGTTCAAGTACCCCGGGTTGAACATGAGGAAGGGGTGGAGCATAATGATCCAGTACCTCAGGATCCAGTACCGCCCCCAACAGCAGCTTCGACTCAAACAACTATATCCCCAGAGGTGGGTCGGATGTTTAATGCAGTCAACAGTGCTATGGAGATGTTTAAAGCCTTTATGGCCAACCAGAACGAGAGAAGAGATGAGATTCCACCTCAATCAAATAGACAGAACAATTCTGAGTCCTCAAGAGTAGATGAATTTTTAAAGTTGAGTCCTCCAGTGTTCCATGGTTCTATAGTTGATGAAGATCCGATGTTGTGGCCGGAGGGTGTCAAGAAAGCCCTCCGAGTGATGAAAGCATTTGATGATGAAGCTGTGGAGCTGGCTGCTTACCAGCTTAGAGATGTGGCCGGCGCTTGGTTTGAGATGTGGGAAAATGAAAGAGATGAAGATGATGGTCCTCCTACTTGGGAAGAATTTGAAGAGGCCTTCATGGCTAACTTTATCCCAGAAGAGGATAGGGAAGCTAAGGCTACGGAGTTCGAATAGCTCAAGCAAGGGAATAAAACTGTGCAAGAGTACTACATGGAATTTATAAGATTGGTTAAGCATACTCCTTACATGGTTAAGACAGAAAAAGCAAAGATTCGCAGGTTTGTTGGCGGTTTAGCTTACCACATTAATGATACAACATCAGCTGCAGCAATAGGGATGACAGCCTTCTCCTCTGTTATGGGATTTTCCAAGCACTTAGAAAAAGACAGACAACAAAGGAGAGAAGAAAAAGAGCATAACAAGAAAGCTCGGACATCGGGCAGGTTTAATGGTACATCCAGCGAAGGTGGAAGGGATTCCTCTAATAAGGAGTCATTAGCACCAGCTCAATCCAGTCATCAGTTTGGTGGTGGGTCTTCCTTCAGACGTACTCAGAGTTATGGAAATCAGTCTTGCCAGAATTAGAATTTTAGGAAATCATCCTCACATAGCCAGAGTCATGCTGAGCAACATTTATCAACAAGGTCTTTGTGGAACATGTAAGCGGCAACATTCAGGTCAGTGCAACCTCGGGTTTCATGGTCTACCACTATGGAGACATTGATCATATAAAGGCCAACAGTCCAAAGTTGCAACGTAATTTCAGTAGTGGACCAACTCGTCCTTCTAGTTCCTCAGCTACTGTAGTTGCACCACCTCAGGCTCGTGGTTCTTATAATCAGACCGGGCATGGAGCAGGTAGAGGTGCAGATCGAGTTACTCATGGAGGGGGACAATCCCATTTATTTGCTACACTTGATCGTTAGAGTGCAGAGGCATTTGCAGAAGTTATTATAGGTATACTTTTAGTCTGCTCACATAATGCTTATGCCATAATGGATCCAGGTTCAACGTTTTCATATGTGACTCCATACTTTGCAATTAACCTCGGACTAGAACCTAAACAACTTAGAGAGCCATTCCTAGTATCTACTCCAGTTGGCGAGCCAGTGGAAGTTACCGGAGACTATAGAGGTTGTATAGTTTCTTTCAGTCCAAGGTCGCAACACCAAAGCCGATCTCATAGAGTTAGAAATGGTGGATTTTGATGTGATTATGGGTATGGATTGGTTGTCTTCCTGCTATGCCATGTTAGATTGTCATGCCAAGATAGTCAGGTTCTAATTTCCAAATGAAGAAGTTTTAGAGTGGAAGGGTAGTTCAGCATCGCTTGTAGGTAAGTTTATTTCTTACCTTAAGGCACAACGAATGATCGGTAAGGGGTGTCTCGCTTATTTGGCTCACATCGTTAATCCAGAATCAGAACCACCAGCTCTTCAGTTAGTGCCAGTTGTTAGAGAATTTGCAGAAGTTTTCCCAGATGACCTTCCCAGACTTCCTCCTGAAATAATCATAGACTTTGATATTGATCTCATGCCAGGCACTCAGCCTATATCTATACCTCCTTATAAGATGGCTCCAGCAAAACTTAATGAGTTGAGAGAACAGTTGAAAGACCTTCTTGACAAGGGCTTCATCAGGCCGAGTGTTTCACCGTGGGGTGCCCCGGTTCTGTTTGTCAAGAAGAAAGATGGGTCTCTTAGAATGTGTGTCGACTATCTGCAGTTGAATAAAGTTACCATTAAGAACAAGTACCCACTGCCAAGAATTGATGATTTATTTGATCAACTTCAGGGTGCAAAGAACTTTTCAAAAATAGACTTGAGGTCAGGATACCATCAGTTGAGAATCAGAAAAGAGGATATATCTAAAACAGCCTTTAGAACTCGCTACGGGCACTATGAATTTCCAGTGATGTCCTTCGGGTTGACAAATGCTCCAGCTGCATTCATGGACCTCATGAATAGAGTTTTCAAGCCATTTCTGGATACCTTTATTATTATGTTTATAGACGATATTTTGGTGTACTCTAAGAGCAAGGAAGATCATGCAGAACACCTCAGAATAGCCTTGCAGACCTTGAAGGAGAATGAGCTTTATGCCAAATTTTCAAAATGTGAGTTCTGGTTGCAGTTAGTGGCATTCTTAGGCCACGTGGGATCTAGTGAAGGAATAAAAGTAGAACCTCAGAAGACAGAAGCAGTCAAGAACTGGCCTAGGCCGACAACGTCAACCAAAATCAGGAGTTTCTTAGGGTTAGCTGGCTACTATAAAAGGTTTGTGGAGGGGTTTTCCTCACTTGCAGCCCCATTAACTAAGTTGACTCAGAAAGCAGTTAAGTTCCAATGGTCAGACGCTTGTGAGCAGAGCTTTCAAGAGTTAAAGAAAAGGTTGACCACCGCACCTGTATTAACCTTGCCAACATGTTCAGGTGGGTTCACAGTGTATTGTGATGCCTCGAGAGTTGGTCTCGGTTGTGTTCTTATGGAAAATGGAAAAGTTATTGCTTATGCTTCCAGGCAGTTAAAGATCATGAAAAGAACTACCCCACACATGACTTGGAGCTTGCAGCAGTGGTGTTTGTATTAAAAATATGGCGACACTACCTTTATGATGAGCATTCTAAAGTGTTTACAGATCACAAAAGCCTCCAGTACATTTTCAAGCAAAAAGAACTAAATTTGAGACAGAGAAGGTGGCTCGAGCTATTGAAAGATTATGACATCAATATCCTTTATCACCCGGGCAAAGCTAATGTGGTAGCAGATGCACTTAGTAGGAAGTCAATGGGTGTCTTGGCCCATCTTGCAGTACAAAGGCGATCTTTGGGTCGAGAAATTCAAAAACTAGCAAATGATGGAATTAGATTGGATGAGACCGAAGAAGGAGATATAACTGCTTATGCCTTAGCGCAATCCTCCCTTGTTGCGCATGTTAAGGCTAAGCAAGACGAAGATCCGTACTTAGTGAAATTAAAAGAAGGAGTCAGAAACAAAGAAATCACTGCTTTCACTCTAGGAAGTGATGGAGTTTTGAAGTTGAATGATCAGTTATGTGTGCCTGATGTAGATGGTCTTAGGAAGGCCATAATGGAGGAAGCTCATAGTTCGAGGTACTCTATCCACCCAGGTGCTACCAAAATATATCTAGATTTAAAAGAGTTGTATTGGTGGAAAGGCATAAAGAAACAAGTAGCAGATCATGTGGCTAAATGTTTAAATTGCCAGCAAGTCAAAGCTGAGCATCAGAGGCCTGGTGGCCTAGCTCAAGATATAGAGATACCACAGTGGAAGTGGGAGATGATTAATATGGATTTCGAAGTAGGTCTACCTCGCACATACCGTAAACATAATTTAATTTGGGTTATTGTAGACCGACTGACAAAGTCCGTGCATTTCCTACCAGTAAAGACTACAGACTCTGCAGAGCGGTATGCGCAGTTGTACATCAAAGAAATAGTCCGATTGCATGGTACTCCAGTTTCAATCATATCTGACAGAGGCCCTCAGTTCATGGCGCATTTTTGGCAGGCATTTCAGAAAAGATTAGGTACCAAGGTCAATTTGAGCACCGCTTTCCATCAACATACCGACGGTCAGGCAGAAAGGACCATTCAGACTCTTGAACATATGTTGCGAGCATGTGTTATAGATTTTGTAGGTAATTGGGATGATCACTTGCCACTTATAGAATTTGCTTACAATAACAACTATCAGGCCAGCATTGGTATGGCTCCTTATGAAGTGTTGTATGGGCGGAGATGTAGGTCTCCAGTGGGTTGGTTTGAATCAGCAGAGGTGCCGTTGATTGGTCCAGAGTTTGTTTGTGAGGCCTTGGAGAAAGTTCAGCTAATTAGAGAAAGACTTAAAGCAGCTCAGAGTCGTCATAAGTCTTATTTTGACAAGAGGCATCGTGAGTTAGAGTTCATGGTCGGTGATAAGGTATTTTTGAAAGTTTCACCAATGAAAGGAGTTATGAGGTTTGGTAAGCAAGGGAAACTTAGCCCTAGATTTATCAGACCTTATGAAATTCTAGAAAAAAAAAGAAAATGTGGCTTATAAGCTAGCACTACCCGTTGAGTTGTCCTCTATTCATCCTGTCTTTCATGTGTCTATGCTTAGAAAGTTCATTCATGATGAGTCGCATATAATACCTATCGATACTATAGAAATTAAAGAAGTCTTGACTTATGAAGAGGTACCTATAGAAATTCTCGATAGGCAAGTAAGAAAGTTGAGAACAAAAGATTTAGCAACGGTAAAAGTTTTGTGGAGTAATCATGATTCAAAAGAAGCTACGTGGGAGGTCGAGGAAGATATGACGAAGAAATCCTTATTTATTTGAGTAACAAGTTATGTGAACCTAGGTTTGGCTTGATATTTATATTTCATTTATTAAATACAAGTTAGCAAGTGTTTATGTCCTTCCTAGATTATACTTACTTGTTGTAGTAATTTAGTTATGCCATAGTATATTTAATTCATTAAAGTGATTTACTTGTGCTAAAGTTGTTGTGCATTAGATTCTTGTAAGTTATTGTGGTGCCTCCTTGCCGGAGTGTGAGTAATTAATTTATGAGCTGTGTATGGTACCTATGAATGGCCTGTTATGGTATGTTTGATTGTTGTTGGTGTAGTTGGGCTATTTGTGACAGGGATATTTTTATGGATAGTTCAAATTACAAGCAAACTCTGCCGAAATTTTTGAAAATTTAGGGAGTTAGCCAAAATTTTGAGTCCCTTGAAGAGTGAGTAGTGCTAAGAAAAATTAAGAGGTTCAAGAACCTAAGAAATGATTATTAGATTAAGAATAAGGCCCTAATAACATTCGTGGACGAATGTTTTTAAGGAGTAAAGATTGTAATACTCCTCAAATTTATAAAAGTTTCAAGACACGCTAAATATAAAATTTAATCTTTTATAATCTTAAATTATACTTCTATTACGGATTTAAATCCTTGTGATTGATTTTGAATTACTTTTCTATTTATAAATAATTGGACATACAATTTGGGGAAATATTAATAATTTTTAATATTACTAATTATTAAAAGTAGGAATAATTAAATACTAGTTTGTCAAAACAAAACAAAAAAGAAAGAAAGAAAGCAAAAGAAGGGTCACGTGCAACAAAGCCCATAAAGGGTTCTTGGCAATTAGCAGGTAAAACTGGTAAGTGGCGTTAGCAATTACTTGCACAGGCAACGAAAATTCTATGGTTCTTTCTAATTTTTGAACTCAGGTATATAAATTCCCTATTGTCAATTATTCTATAGTAGTAGTAGGTAAGAATTGAATATTAATTCACTTCTTTCCCTATATCAACAATAAATTTCATATTTAGGTGTAGTACTTTAAAATTGATTAAAATGCACTGGTTGTTGTAGAATTGATTGTTTGACTGGTGTCGATTGGACTGGGGTCTACATATTGGCTAAAACAATTTTAAGATGAGTTGATATAACCCTTTACTAAAGTGGTTTAACTCACAAAAGCACACACACAAGGTATTTGATGAATTGCATAAAAGAGTTAATATATACTTAATTGGAGTAGTAATTACTTATTAGCTTAGAATTATTTTCTAGCTAAAGTTTAGATGATTATTTGGATATATATGCATAAATTTCAGATTTTTAAGTTATTCTTTGTACTTAATTGGAGTAGTAAGTACCCATTAGCTTAGAATTATTTTTCAGCTAAAGTTTAGATGATTATTTGGATATATGTGCATAAATTTCAGATTTTTATGTTATTCATATATGCCATTTTCATGTTGAAAGATCAAGAACCTTTATAAATACTTTTGAATGATTATTTCATTCTTATGCCATGCCTTACATTTAAGGATACCAGTATGAGTATGTATAAAAGATTTAGACTTAAAAAGTCACAAGAAGAAGTTTTAGAAAGAAAAGATTTTTGGGAGTATCCTTTATTCCGAGAAGGGGTCATCGTCCAGGCCGAGGGTCCTGACCAAGGCGTTGACTTCCTGAAACTACTTGTGCCAAAGTAGGGAGCACACGAGCCGAGGGTCTCGTTGCTGAGAAATTACTTAGCCATGCTAAGGTATGATACATGAGCGCTGAGAACCATGAAGCGAGTGGCACCTCGTGGATTGGGCCTATTCGATCAGGTTGGGATCGAACCCGTGCCGATCACACGGTGACTGAGACAAAGTTAAGTCAGGATAGTTGGAACTCCCAAAGTATAAAGTGAAGTATTTTTTTTTTGAAAGAAAAAGAAAAGAAATTCTTTTAAAATATTCATAAACTGCTATTATGCAATTATTTAGAATTATTCTTATAAGCTTTATGTTTTACATGCATTTATAACCTTTTTCTTATTAAAGTTTTGCCCCATGTTGTTGAGACTTACAGAGTACAATGGATGGTACTAACGTTTTCTTTTGGGAACCTATGTTGGTCTGCGGTACAACGTAGGAACCGGATTTGCAGGCGAGCATGCTACGAATTAGGACTTCCTTCTCTTCCAGTGCTATTGGTGAGCTCCGCTTTTGTTCGTGGAGTATTCCTTAGAGTCTTCTTTATTTATTTATTTCTTTGTTGCTTAGAGAACCTGCGAGGAAATCTCATGTCCTGAGCAGTGCGTCAGTTTATCAGTAGAGGTTTCATAGACATAGTCGTTGGGTTAAGATTCAGATGTTTTGATAATAACTTAGCAGTATTTCATTGGTTACTACGAGTAAAGTTTTGGATTTGATTTATTTAAATATTTTTTAAAAAAAGTATTTGGTTAGAGTTGCATATAAAGTTTGGAGTTATAATAGATTTGATAAGCAGAAATAATTCGCTCGATCATGTTTAGTGAACGAGTGTCTATCTTGACTTGTTCAGAAAATGGGTCGTGACATTTTTTATATTATCATATTTTATTGCCTTCAACTTGTCATTTGCTTTTTCAAATTCTATCAATATTTTCCTCCTACAATACTTTACTTTTTGAGAAAAGAACTTCTTTGATTTGCGAATGAGGAATCAGGGTCAGATCTAAAGGTGAGTATGGGTTCCTGAAAACTCAGTAGCTTTTAACTAGATCCCGTATTTGTATTAAGAAAATCATTGAATGTTTACATTCAATATTTAATTAAAAACCCAATTCTTTAGTCTGATTATTATAATATATTAATTTAAAGTTGCCATGGATCAAAAATCTTGGATCTGCGAGGAATTAGCATACTGACCGAACATAAAGGCCTTAATACACAACCAAGGACTGAATTGAGAATCACACAACATAATGTCCACAGAATATTCTTCCAGACAAAGTTCCTTGGGCAAGAGTTCACTGGGAATAGAAATGGTACAAAAGCAAAGCATGTCATGGCATCCACAACTTGCCAGGTAGAATAATCATTCATTTCCACATCTGAACCTTGGTCAGAAAGCATACTTGAGCCATGAAGGCCAGAACCGACAAAAGGACCCAGACAACAGCATGCCAATTCAGAAGCGCATCACTGTTTCTTAACAGTTTGACAAGTATATACAAAACCTATTTACCTCCATCCAGTGCCAAGGAAGCTTATGTACATTTTCCTTCATACTGAAGCACACAATATGAAAGAGAGCTTCATGCTGTGGCACTATGAAAAGACCAAGACACACTGAAGAATGAGATCTAACCAAATCTTCAGCAGACAGATTATTTACAGTTCAACAAATAACACATTTTATTGCTGATCTATGTACAGCACTTCTCCAGCACTGACCAGGTAATAACAGAAAGTATCCTTGCACCATCTATTCCGGCCTGTAGTTCACCAGATTTGGGAGCTCAGTCAACTGCAGTTTCTTGACGTCATTTGCAGTCACCTTGCACGATTCTAAGGTAAGTGATTTCAAGTTCTTGAGTTGCTTCAGATGTTGCAACCCTGCACTTGTTATGCGGGAATTTGAAACATTCAGAGACACCAGCTGCGTCAATCCTGCAAGACGAAAGTAAATTCAAACAAATTAAAGACTATCTGGTAGGGGGGAAAATGCATATTTTGTTCTAATTCTTGAAGAAAAATCAGAAAATTGGTGTACCAACTGCTAAAGCTCCTTGAGAAGAACAAAGGGAGGAATTAAGGAGAGTACTCCCAGCCAAATGGCTAATCCAGCTAACTTTGCCCAAAAGCATATGAGAAAAAAACCTTGAGATGGCGGAAGATAAATTGTACTCTGCCTTTGTTCATACTAGTAAAATCAAAGAGAGAAAAGAAAGCCATGGAACTGGGGAAAAAAAGCACAAAAAGAATGCGACAATACCAGAAATCGCTTCCAAGCTCTTATCTGTGAGGTGACTGTTTTGAGAAAGATTTAGCAATGTCAAGGACGTCAGGTCCTTGATGTTCTTTACACCAGCATCCGTTAAACCTCCACCACAGATTTCCAGAGATCGCAGATTCTTAAAATCTATCGTCAAACATGATTGATCAGCATAATTATTAGCTCAGAAGTATGACGTGATGATCTATACACATTCTAATTACTCTAAGGCGTAAACATATGAACTGGGATTTTATGATTCTTAAAGGGCAAAAAGAAGAGCAGGGGCATGACCAATCTGAAAATCTAGTAGCACAGCTGCAGTAGCACTGACGTATCAGGATTAATGTTTGTTTCACATGAATAACAAGTCACCCTTAGCCACAAGCAACAGGAACGAACTGGGTAACACATCTTCCTTTGTTTGATTGTTAAGTACACTATCTTACATAATCATATTACATTATTACCATCAACAGGACTATAGTTAAAGCCCCGGCCCTGAAGAGGAATAGACAGAATAGAGGGACAAGGGGGAGGGGAAGACCAAATGTTCCATTACACAGATTGAACGAAAGGGGGAGCACCAGATGTTGCATAAAAGAGACAGATCAGACGTACGTCGAAGATAGCTTGTTCCAGAATCAGTGATCCTAGCTCCAAAGAGGTCCAAGTGAGTTAGCCCAGTCAAGCCTGCATTTGTAGGAACCATATCGGAAAAATTAATTATTAATGTCTAAATTATACATTTCTAAAACAGAAATCATTATAGTATCTAAATTATACATTTCTAAAACAGAAATCATAATCCAGTTACATGCAACACAAGGCCTCACATGGTGAGCTAACTCGAGTTGCGAAATATGTAAGCAATAGCTTGCCATTATTATTACGCTAGAGACAAAACCTATTTCAACAATATAAAATAAAAATAAAAAAACAAAGTAAAGACATTCCCAGGCTTTCAAATTCAACTAGTAAAAATTAATAGCAAACAAAGAGACGAAAGATGTACACATTGAAAACATCCAGGGCACCAGACCAATATCCAAGGAGAGGGATTCTAGTCAAGTGATGTCAAGGTCCTCAAGGACGACAATCACAAGGAGTCTAGCAAAGAATTCCATAACTTCCATTTGACGTTGACGAAGATGGATGTCTTTTAAGAGATCAAGGAAGGAACTTTACGAGGGTTACAACCTCCTTACAATAAAGTTCGAAAATATGGAGATGATACCCCACTTTATCCGGAGATGGGAGATGACATGGACCGCCAAAAGATGAGTTTAGAGCTCATGAATGCCCAAGACTTTGCAACCTACTCAAAAGAGACGCAAGCTCAACGACTTGGAAGATGTAGAATGCTGATTGACTTGGCCCTAATCACTTGACTAGCTAACATGGCGGTATTACTTATGTTTTGGACTTCATGTGTTTTGAGAGAGATGTTTATGGGTCTTAAACCCTATTTGTATCAGGAGGTGATTAGTTAATTCATATTAATTTTTGTATATTTTCCAAACTTAGGATCTTTGACCTCAATTTTATTTATCTTCTACATCCCTATTCTATTTCCTTTCCTTTCTTTATTTTCATTTTTCTTGTAATTTGGCGTCTTGTCACACAAGAATGTGCCGCCAAAACTTAAAAGATAAGTTCTACGGAGTGGTGATTAGAACATGTTGTATGGAGAAGAGTGTTGGATAGTCAAAAACTCCGATATCCAGAAGATGAAAGTAGCAGAAATGAGGATGCTGAAATGAATGTACATGCACACTAGGTTCGATAAGATTAGGAACGAAGATATCCAGATTAAAGTGGGTGCGGCTCCCATAGAGGACAAGATGCAAGATGTGAGGCTTAAATGGTTTGCGCATGTGAAGAGAGGAAGCTTAGATGTCAATGTAAGGAGGTGTGCAGCGTTGGCGGGTATAAGAAAAGGTTGAGGGCGGCCAAAGAAGCATTGGGCAGAGGTGATCAGGCAGGACATGACGTGGCTTCAGCTTACCGAGGACATGACCCTTTATAGAAGGGTGTAGAGGTCGAGAAATATGGGACGAAGTGAGTAGGGAGTCGAGCATTTTTTAGTTCCGTATCAGGGGTTTTAGGGTTGGTCTGATAGTGTCTTATTCTTAGACCGCTAGTATTACATGTTGTTTCCTACTATCTTTGTCGTTGTTACTGCTTGTTGCTATGCTATTGCTTCCTTCCGCCTATTTTTTTTGGTGTTCAGATTGTTGTTACTTTCTTTCTTGCCTTTGTGGTTGATACTGTTTGTTTCTATTTTTTTTTTTTTTTTTTTTTTCTTTTTTTNTTTTTTTTAAGTCGAGAGTCTACCGAAAACAACCTCTCTACCTCCTAAGGGTAGGGGAAAGGTTTGCATGCACAATACCCTCCCCAGATCCCACTTGTGAAACGCCACTGGATTTGTTGTTGTAATTTGGGTGTTGTCATTTGATATTAGCATTTTGGCTCAAGTTTGTTCCTACAAATCAAAGCTCCGTAGTTCTACACTCCACAATTCAAAGAATTTGCAAAAAAAAAAAAAAAAAACAGAAACTTCTCCTCGTTGTGGGACCATTTACCTGCTGGCCGGATTTTCTGAAATGTTTGGAAGGGTTGAGAGGTTATGGGAGCTTGTGTGGTGTTGGGCACCATTAGATAATGATCAAAATTGACAAGGGTATTGAGATCCTTGTTTCATCTGGAAAAGTTAAGAGAAATTTTGCTACAATCTTTCCAGGCTAGTAGCTGATTGTGTGCAGATATTCTGCACTGTTTTGACTTTCGAGTGCAGAAATTCGTCTTTCAACTAAAAAAATTCTTCGACTTGCCGATTTTGAGACATTTGGTTCACGAGGAAAATAAATTCAGACGACAGTGTTACCAAAGATACTGTTTATGGGAAAATTCTTACTTGTAAGTGCTGCAAGCCCAGTATCAGTTATTTGGCGTGCGTCCAGATTGAGTGACCTCAAAGAGGACAGACAACAAAGCTTCCTTAGACCACTGTCAGTGACAACAGTAAAGGACAGATTTAAGCTGTCTAGATTCCTCAATCCTACAGACAAACGAACAAACAAATTGCATTAGCACAAAATGCAAAGTAGAGTCCATAATCCAAATACGGCAGGGGCTTTGCAAAAAGTTACTCTCTAAAGAAAGTAGTTTAATGCTTTCCCTTGAGCTAGCATCTATTCACACTCCCATGGCAATAACATTCAAGAAATGGATTTGGATGGGCTAAAAGGAAATAAAGCAATTCATAGATCCTCAGTTATTACATTCAACTTTCAATAGCCATTGTCACTACTCTCGATCTGCTTCATGCAACTTTACTGCAGCTTCGAGACCAAATAACTTTATCTGGAACATTCAGTTTTTATTCCCAAAATTCTTATCCAGACTTGGTTTCCAAGGAGTTTACTTAAATTATTGCCGACTTCATTTAAGCATAGTACTATTCTTGTATTTCCTATTCCTAGATCATTATTATTATTCATTTTGTCGTAAGATTCCGTTATTTTATTACCTTCTTGTTGCTATGGTTTGTTGCTTGCGGGTGCGGGGCGGGTTTGAATGTTGGTGGGGCGGTGCGGGTTTGAAAATTTGGGGTTGCAGGGCAGAGCGGGTCGCGGGTGGGAATTTAATACATAGTACAGTAATCCTCTATTCGGTGCTTCACTTAGGATATTCATTTTCAACTTTCTTTGCCTATTGGAACTGTTCCCATTCGATAATTTATCGTAGCATTTAAAAATCCAAACTCCATTTTCTTTATTTAAATGAAAAAGATTCATTTGTTGTTCTAATTTATCTAAATGAATGGTTAATTTTGACATCTTTACTATCTTTGGCTTCACTGTCGCTGATGTTCTATGCCAAATAAGGTAAGGATCTTAAAAATTCACTTTGTTTTTAGTTTGAAAAGGCAATAGATCTTCTGTTCTTCCAGTGTACATATCCAGGCAACATTTGAAAGGAACCATCTCATTGCTAAAAATTTCCAACGTCTTCCTAAAAATAATCTTTTGCTTTCAATTACTTTACTTAGCAGAATTACAAATAGACGTAGAGATTTGAGAAAACAACAATCAGAATCGTAGTTGAGGGTGGAGTTTAATTGTTCTATAGGAAAAAAACACTAGATTTAGAGGCAAAATATGAAAATTTAAGAACAATTTGGATATAATTAATTGTTTTCGTTAAAAAATCAGATTTAAGTCTAGCTTTCTAAAAAAGAAAGAATTTTTATAAATAAAAAAAAAATGCAGGTGCGGGGCAGGGCGGGTTAACGCGGGGCGGGTGAATGCGGGTTTAAATCCTATGCGGGGCGGGGCAGTTTTAAATTTGGCGGGTTCAGACAGAACCCGCCTCGCACCGCCTGCCATTCCTAGTTGTTTCCTTTTCACAGTTCCTTGAGGGTCAATCGGAAACAACCCTTGCAAGATAGGGGTAAGGTATATGTAGACACAACCCTCCCTGGACCCCACTTGTGAGATTACAATCATCTCATCACAAGAGGGATGAAACCCAGTCCAGCCATATTCTTGAATTTCTGAATGCTTCAGACGAATAAAGAACAGACAGAATACAGTGGAAATTTTCTACTCCATGCACAATGCAAAAGAGAAACCTGAGAGATGACGGATCCCATTGTTCCCAACTTCAGTGTCAGATAACTCCAAACTCTTCAGGCGATGAAGACCTGAACAGTGAATACCAAAGAGGAGGGAAATTAGCAAATAAAATATAGGCGAGTCCTAAGAATAAAGCGAGGAAGAATTTTAAGAATGAATCCTGACCAAAGAAATGGTCAAGACATCTATTGTAAGAAGGCATAAAATTGTTTTCAGATAAGGATCACAGGCATAAAATTGTCCAGAAGAGAGGGATTAAGAGTACTCTTCCGGGCCAGCAATCACAGTTAACCTTCAATTTCCCTTTTTAGTTTAGAACACATTAAAGCAAAAGCCTTTATCAAATTAATTTGTGGAAGATGCTTATAAGTTGATAGGGGAATGAAGCAGACTTGATTGATATTGATAGTGAAACACTGACCTGACAAATTAATCAGCCCTTCATCCTTAATCCTACATGAATCCAGGTTTAAGCTCTCCAAGTTTGTGAAACCTGCTCAAAGCAAGACAAAAGCTCGTAAATTTACAAGATCAGAACTACATGCTTTTGTCTCCTTTTTGGGAGGTAAAATCCACAACTAAAGCCCCATGCTAGTCAACTCAAGTTCGTAAGATATTATCTTTAACTGGCCTAATAAGGGAACTGAACTAGCAATCCCCTTCCTATTCTTTCCTCCTCCATTTTTTGGGTCATGGAAGAAGGGAGGGGGATTGAGAGAGAGAGG
>MU707855.1:131079-157013 GCA_026770625.1 Nicotiana glauca
CAGAATTTAGGTACAAAATACCACTATTTCCCGACCCCTTTTCCCTAACCCAACCTACATTTCAGCCCCCAACCATACCTCTCCACTCAGAACTAAGACCTAATCCATGAACCAAAAGGCATACAAATTTATCAAATGGCATCCACAATCTCTAACACCTTGTACACACCCATTCAAAGTCCCTACACGACCATTTGGTAAACCATCCTATCCCATCTGTGACCAACCACCATTACATTAAAAGCTGAACCATGAATTAAGTTCTCAAAAAGTGGCGGTCGTGCAAGCAAGCGAAGTCGAATATATTAGATGAGCTTGCTGCACTCCGATCCATTCCCTTAATATAATAGGCTGTCTACGTCAATTTCTCTGTAGCAAGAAGCCCTGTGAACCCCCTCTCATAGGTGACTGGGAAGGGAAAACGCTAGAAAAAAAGCCCTTATTATTATTAAACGTAAAATGCTAGAAAAAAAGCCCTTATTATTATTAAACGTAGCTGTCTTTAAAGTGCAAGTGAAATAAAGAACGCTGAATGTTATTCCAACAAGTAACATTAGGCCTCCCTAAGCTACAGCAGAATTAGAAGGAGCAGGGAATGTTCCAACCACGTGAAAGACGATATGAAAACAATATCACCTTTCAGGTGCACAAGAATGGCATCTGTGATCTCGTTGAATCCAAAATTCAGCACTTTCAAACTCTGCAAACCTACAGGAAAACGAAAAATATGTAGACGAGTTAACTTCGATTTTTGAATATTATGATTACAAGGCATCAATGGCTCATGGATCTGAAATTATATGCCAAGTCATATAATAAGAGCCGATAAATTAATAATAAAAATATAAACTCACTCGACAACTTCTCACACCCATCATCAGTCAAACAACATCTGCTCAGGTTTAAATATAGCAGAGCATGAAGAGCTGCAAAGCAGCAAAAAGATACATCAAAAACTGGAATAAAAAAATGGGAAGGTGGCAAAGGAAATATCATCTCCCGAAGTAGAGATTTCTCAGATTTGGTAAAACACCATCACTGGATTTTAACATCGATAGGACTAGCGAACAGGTTTAATCATTGCAATTGCCAAGTAGTTAACTGACAGCTCGGAATGCTATATTTGAGTACAATCTAATTTCATACAGACAGTACCTGAAAGAGACTCCAGGCATGCTGCAGTAACAGGACAACCCTCCATATTCAACAAAGTAAGCTTTTCTAGAGCTGACCAAGAACAAAAAAAGCAAAAAAGCTTCATTATGAGAGCCTGTATACAATAATAAATACGAAAGGACGAAGAAACTTTTTAAGTGCAGAATACCACACATGTATCACAAGACGTGCTCTGGCTGGCTCCACTAAAATTTGTTATCTAGCAAACGAAACCCATAAATAGACTGGAAAAATAAACATCAACTACTGTATGTTCATCGTGCTACAAAATTAGAGTACTGGTAAAGCCTTGTGGGTTCAAAGAGACTTTGGAGTGACTGGGCTGGTTAAATATTGATATGCTCATCTCTAAATAAAATGAGGCAGTCTCAATTTCCATACCCAGTACTGCGGCCTTTTGGCTAATATCAAGTGTGTGAGATACCCTTTTCAATCCCTTGATTACAATTCTTCTATCAATCAGTTGCGAAGGGGGATTCCAACCATCTCGTAAATAGGTATTACCTTCGATTAAAGCACTTAATGAGGTCCAAACATTAGCCAGTTCAATAGCCAAGACCCAACTCCAAGATCTCACTTAGAAATACCTTAAATCCCAAACCTAATGGGGCAGTAATCAGGTGGCCTTGCAGGTCCAGAACTGCTAGTTGAGAGAAAAGGACATCCCTCTGTCATATCCATCTAGTAAAGGTGTGGGACTGTGGGATATAAGGCGACAACCAACAGTACTCAACATGGCAGAATATGTACCTTTCAGAAAAGTAACACCATAATCTGTGACCTTACTGGATGAAATTTGCAACACTTTCAGATTTGTCAGGCCTGAAATACAAACATAAAACAACTTTATCACAAACAAAATATGAACACAGAACACTTCAGCACAACAAGTGAAAAGACGCCAACTATCCTCTATATCTCATTGAAATTCAACTTTCCGTGCATGATGTGTCATATTAAGTAACTTTGTGAAAATTATGAGAGCAAAATTCAGCATGCGCACAATTTTGTACAAGATTATTCCACAGGGTACTGGTACGTGGTAACTGCCACCAAAGCTTAGGCATATGGGAAGAAATAATCTAATAGTTTTTTGTTTCTATTGGAATTTGAACCCTGATCCCCAACGTTTGAACTCACTTCACTGACCACTAGACCACCCTAGGGGGTTCAATATTGTCGGCACACATTTCTTGTGTTATTGCAAAGATATGAGATATCTACCAAAAGAAAATGACATGGAACATCTAGGAGGGACTCAAGCAGTATCCCCAAATACTTATTTTATCATTGTGTCGAAAGAAATGAATACTCCATTAAACAGATCATAACAGTTGAGGAGAAATATCAAAACTACTATTCTACTATCACTTATATGTAGGGGTGTACAAGCTATTCTACTATTGTCCAAAGAAATGAATACTCCATTAAACAGATCATAACAGTTGAGGAGAAATATCAAAACTACTATTCTACTATCACTTATATGTAGGGGTGTACAAGCTAAATCATCAAGCCAAACCGAACCGTTGAACCAAGTCAAACTGAAGAAAAAAACCGACTTGTGGTTTGGTTTGGTTTGGTGTTGAAAAATAAAAAACCGATCGCTCTTGGTTTGGTTTGGCATTAACAAAAAATAAGTCAAACCAAATCCAAACCAAACCGACGTTATATATAAATAAATTTTAGAAATTTTATACATAAAAAATAATCATTAAAATCTAATTTGTAAGTATTTTCTAAACTATTTTATAGTTTTCAATGTCTTGAGATATTATTTATTTGTGGGCTTGTAAATTCACTATCCACTAAGTAGATTCTATCTACATAACCTAAATATCAAGCCCAAACTAAAACCCAACAAGACAAAAAACAATAAAATAGATTATTCCATATCTTCCCTATGTTCCAATTCCAAAATCAAAGAACCCCAAATATTGGAAACCATTCCCCCACATCACACGAGCTTCCTGCTTGTCATTTTGCTCACATAATTGGTGATTATTTTAGTGTTGAGGTTTATCAAATTTACAGTGCTTTGCTTTGTCGCATGTTTGTTGTCATTTTCTATTATGGAATGTCTTGGAATTATGATTATACGAATAATTGGTATTCCTCATATATTATTAAGAAAAATAGTAATCATGTGGATAATTGGTGATTATTTGATCTCTTTTTCAAGAATAATATAACTAAAAAGGAAAACCGAAAAAAAAATCGAAAAAATCGACTAAAACCGAAACCGAAAAAACCGAATTTATGTTGGTTTGATTTGATTATGAATTTAGTAAACCGACATAATTGGTTTGATTTTAGTTTAATAAAAAACCGAACCAAACCACCTCATGTACACCCCTACTTATATGGATAATAAAGAGAGAATATTATTAGCATTTCAAAACCAGATCTACAGCAGCGAAACTAAGACTCGTAGGAGAAAACAATACAAACATTCCCATAAAATTCCAATTTTCCTAAATCCTCGCTGCTCCTGTCTTAACACAAATAGAAGACCTATCCATAAGAGACTTGCATAGCTAGAGACCTGTTCTTTTTTCCATTTCGATAGACGCATATGCAGGGATAAAAAGTGTCAATAGCATTAATAACCTTCAACGTAAGCAACTGATTGTGATTTACAATGGAAAGAGGCTCATGTCTTTCAGTTCGATAACTAAAGACTCTAAATTCAAATAATCATCAATCTTTCAGTAACAGCAGGCCACATCTTAAGGATTCATTTCTCCCTTCCCTCTTTTTCAATTCTTTCCCCAAGTTAATTGCTTTCTTATTTATGGTTTTTCCGATATACAGATAGAGGCTATCTGAATAGTAGAACAAGGCAGACATACCCGCAAGAGGCTTCATATCCGAATCCGTGATGCAGTTGCAGCAATTGATATTAAGAGATTCAAGCTTGGTTAGATCTGTCACGAATAAAAATCCTTGAATCAAGTTCAGTACATTTATGTACAGAAGACAATGGGAGCAGAAAATCATGGATTTGCAAAAATTAACTATACTAACTGTATATAGAATATTCGGTGCAATTTGGAAAACCATACTCTCGGGTAGGTTATTTCTTGTACAGGGAGATTTTTCCAGTTCAATAAAATAACTTCATCACTATGTATAGATATATATACACACACACACACACACACATATATGTATGTATATAGAGAGAGAGTGTGTGTAATGTATCAGTTCATAAAGATATCAAAATGCCACGTTACAGATTATACTAGAGGAAACCAGAAACATCAGAACAAGCTTAAAAGTACAATCCCGGGAGCAGATTCTTGCGAGTTCCATAAGAAAACATGTAGAAAGCTAACATCATCAATTTCAAATTACCACCATCATGTCAGTCAATATCATTCATCATATATAAAGAACAAAAAGCTTTTTTCCAACTCAGCAACGATAATTTATTAATCGATAAATGGGAGACTCCAATACACAAGATATATGCACAACTGGTTACAGATTCTTCTCTAAATATCCTATCTGATCCACCTATACACAGAGAAATTACTTGTGTTAAAAAAAAAAAAATGAGGTCATACGGGAGTTTAGCCATTCATATACTTGGACGCAAGAATTTCGACAGCCAAATTAAGACAACAAACTTTTCATGGAGAGTACAACTGCAACAGAACTTTTGGCTTTTCAAGCTTGAAACTGTAAAGGGTGCTGTACGAACTACAGACAGTAAAGCACCATTAGGGAGAAGAACAAACCTTTAAGATGAACCATACCACCGTGAATTTTTGGGCACCTCTCCAAATCTAACTTCACCAAGTTAATTAACCCAGCCAACGCACTCATCCCTCGAGCAGTAAGTATATTGTTTCTCCTAAAACTCAGAGTAGTCAAGTTTGATAGACCTGAAATCATTGTGTAGTTAGCAACTACCACAAATACAGTCATACAGAATGGAAGGGAATATTGGAATTTTGGAGGGGTTAAGTTGGATCATAGTATCTCAAAAAATTTGCACATATATTATTATATTTGTAAAGAAGCAGTAGAGAATTAAAAACCAAATGAATAAAGGAAACTTCTATCATAGAACAATTCCAAAGAAAACATAACTTTAAAATCAAACGTAGATAAAACCTCAAGCATTGATTTTAAAGATATTTGTTTTTTAGAGAAATTTGTTCTATGTATCATGCAGCTTAAAAAGCAGCCAGTAGTATTACTATGGAAAACAACAACATATAGTCCCACAAAGTGGGGTCGGGGAGGGTAATATGTAGACAGGCCTTACCCCTACCGTAAGGGCAGAGAGGCTGTTTCCAATCGACCCTCGGCTCAGGGAAGTAAAGGAAAAACAAAAACAAAAGAGCATTAGTAACTCCAGCGGAAATCGCATAAATAATTTTCTAAACATAAGAACCATAAATAAAATGACATGCAATAATATCAAAAAGTGACTACCATAAATAACTACCATAAGGGGGGACACAATCCAATACACAAATCATCTATGGAGAGCCCTAACAAGCCCCACCCAACCCCGGGAAAGGAGTACGAAAAATTCTAGAAGCTCCTATCCTACAACCCTAATACTAGACCTCCAGACTTTCCTATCAAGGGCCATGTCCTCGGAAATCCGCATTCTAGCCATGTCCTGCATAATCACCTCTCCCCAATACCTCTTAGGCCTCCCTCTCCCTCGCCTCACGCCGACCACTGCCAGCCGCTCACAACTCCTCACCGGGGCATCAGGGCTTCTCCTCTGCACATGCCCGAACCACCTGAGCCTCGCTTCTCGCATCTTCTCATCCACTGGGGACACCCCCACCTTCTCTCGAATAACTTCATTCTTAATCTTATCTAACCTGGTGAGCTTGCACATCCACCTGAGCATCCTCATCTCAGCAACCATCATTCTCTGAAGGTGAGAGTTCTTCACCGGCCAGCACTCCGCCCCATACAGCATGGCAGGTCTAACCACAGCTCTATAAAACTTCCCCTTGAGTTTCTGTGGCACTTTCTTGTCACACAGGACTCCTGATGCAAGCCTCCACTTCGACCACCCCGCCCCTATACGGTGGGTGACATCCCCAGTTTATTCTTCAAAACTAGATTCACTAGGAAATAGTATAGTGCAGTTCATTCAGCAATTTAAGGACTAAGCCTACCTTCTTAACTTTTTGCCATTTAAATTTGCTCACTTCCTTTTCTATCCCCATCACCGCTAAAGGAGTATGAATGTTTAGACGACTTAGATACATTCCTCCAGTAAGACAGCACATGAGAGGGGAAAGAATATTTACCACTTATATTTTCCACTCCACGGTCCGTAATCTGGTCACAATAATTCAGATTTAGTGCTTGCAGATTTTTGCAGTCTTTGAGATTAGTCAGTCCAGAATCTGTGACATCAGATCCAGACACGTCTAGGGAAAGTAGAGATGGACCCTGTGAAGAGATGACATCCATCCAGTGGTCGTTTAGACCAGGATATTCTCCCATATTAAGATCCTGTAATGCGAAAATCGCTTCATCAAGAGTTTGGCTGACTTCAAATCACATAAATGAATCAGCGGCTACAATACCCCTTATCTACTTGTTCTACTTTATTAACGAATAGGAATGAAGATACCTGAAGAGCACAATCTCTAAAAGCTTCAAGAGAGACATCGGTAAGACGCTGTGTGCCAACTAATTCATCAAAGATCTGTTGACTTATGTCCCTAGGCAATGCAGAGAAGGTATTGTATTTATCGATGTCCTGCAGCAAAAGTGCAGGAGAAATCAGTTTGCAAAATAGAGGTCAGTAGTGTATTCACCTGATAAAGCATTCTAAAGGGAGGACATACTTCACAGATTCTACGAATACACAATTCCATGAGAGATGGGTATTTTCCATTTCCCTGTTTAGCATCTGCTCCTCTAGAAAATGAAGTTCCCAACCATTTTGAACTTGCACTTTTGGAATATCGACCAGAAACTCCTCTATGTATACTTTCATCATTGACCTGCTGGTCACGCTTCCTAGAACATGCTCCTCCCATCTGATACAGTGTTCAACTTTCTTTTGTCAGCAAAACTGCAAATCATAGCTGAAGCGGCAAGCCATGGGGTCCTCTAAATTCTGGGTACCCTCCACCACTACACCCTGCAAGCAAACAAAAACATGAAAGCCTTAGACTGATCTCCAAAGACCTTTCGAGTAATGCAAGTGAATTAATCACTTAAAAGGTCATTAACATATATATGAACACATCAAAGACGTAGGCTTAAACTGGAAATTACTGGAGACGTGATTGTGAATCAATAAGGCAACAAGCGACTAGAAAGGGAAAGAATGTCCACACGCGCATGATGAAATCTTTGACATCTTCAGAGCATCCATACATAAAGAAAAAAAAGGTGAGGACGCCAGCATATTACTATTTCCATATACAGATGCAGGAGTCAACATATGATGAAACTGTATAATTTTGAAGGAGACTGGGGAACATGTCTAAACAAGAACAGTGAAAGATTTATTGAAGTGACTGCAGGACTATTTGCCAAAACAGGGGACCTATTCTTCCTGTTTTATCTTTTACTGATATGATGCAGCGGAATTTTATTTCCCACACTAGAAGTACCTAAAACAGACAAATAGCTTTCAAGGATTCACGAAATATGATCCTTGTTCAGTAATAGTGTTCATGATGGCACAACAATTGAGGAGGACCCCAAGAGCTACAACCATAGAAAATGCCAAGGAAGCAAGGAAACCAAACTAAAGCTGCATTCTCACAGAACAAGGAAGAACCTTAGAGTAATCAGACCATCGAGCGTAACAGCAAAATAACCATATATGTTGAGTCCGCGGTTTTATTATACCACATAAAAGCAAGTAGCTGCTTATTTGGAAACTTGTGAGCACGAAGCATCTTCTAAAAAGGAAAAGGGTGGCATATCCAACACCTCAATAAAATGTATCCGTACTACTTGTCTCTCTCTCTCTCTCTCTGGCAAAACCTCCCATACACACTAAAAAGAAGAAAATGGTACAACCACAATATTTTTTTGAGAAAATATTTACCGCTCATGAAATACTTCTAACTTTTATGAAATATCAGTTCAAATAGTTATATATGAAAGCATAGGGCGAAGCAAAGTATCATACCCGTTCACGAAGCCACTAATAATGAGTAAAAAAATATAAGCAAGTCGCAAATTTTTTCAATCACCCAATAACGTAAAAGATTTTCAAGTGCAGATTGAACTCTCTTTCCTGTTCAGGAAATTCTCAAAACATTGGAGGCGACAACACTTCTCTGTGTGGATTGAACTCTTTCTTTCCCTTTTATTTGTGTTACCTTCTAATTTAGATTTTTGAAAAGGGAAAATACCTCGCAGTCAGATGATTAATCCAGAAGGAAACATCACCCAAAATAATAATTAGCAAAAAAGAGGAAAACATACTTCGTGGACTAAAATGCAGTTAGTTAATTAATAAGGAACACTATACAGTTAAAAATAGTAGAAAAAATTATTGTATATTCACCTAAAAATACATACTACTAAGCGCAAGTCAGGAACGCAAAGAACACGGAATTCCATCAAAACTAACAGAAAAAATCGTGAAAACAAATAAAAATTTAAAGAAACCACATTAAAACTAACCGAAGGACCACAATATTAGAGCAAAACTCACACTTAAGACTCGCCACTATTCCAACTCCCGAAGAGGAAAATTACTCATATTCATATTTTATATTAACAGCATATGATAGAAATAATAGAAAGACAAAAAAAAAAAATCAACAGCAGATGATCAACTCTAAACCAGATTAGGAATTATATTTCTAGAAAGAATAAATTCAATTAAAAAAGAAGTAAAAGTTGAACCTTGAAGCCTTGATCATCTTAATGATCACTCTTCGTGTAAAAGGGAGAAGATGAGAGTAAGAAGTACTGGAAAATGGCAGAAAACAAGTATACTACTAGAAGTAGTAGAGAAGCGTACAACCGAACCAGAGTCCGAGCCAACGGATTGGAAACACGTGTGAGGAAACTAGGTTTGGTTCAGTGCTTTGGAGGGATGAGATAAGAGAGGGCGCGGGTTTTCGGTGGGGTCCAGTGCGGGCTTTCTTTTTCAGCCACCTTTATCCGTTTGGAGGGGTGGAGTCTGATTGGGTCCCACATATTGGAAGATAGTGTACGCAATGTTTGACAATTACTACCGTGCGCGAGGTTTCTTAAATGCCTTTCTTAATCTGCGGGGTCCTTCAGCCGGACTTGCTATTAAATCTTCTCTAATTTAAGCATAATCATCATGTTTATAAGTCTGCTAAGAATTAATTTATATACTCGGATATATTAATCTATCTTATTTTAAAAATTTTAAACCTTACTTATATTATAAGTGTTACATATAAATAATTTTGACTAATTTGATTAAATTAGAAAATTTACGGTCAAAAGTCGGCCATTAGAGAGAACTTTAACGTGAAGAAGGAGAAGACAGTGTTTTTGGGAATTATTACTATAGCAATTAACTGATATATACAACCACACAGAATAATAACTATGACCTCTCTAAGTTCTAACATTTACACTTTGGTCCTAACTAATTAGATTAACTAACTAATTAGTTTAAGTCTAACTACTAGTACTTCCAATACTCCCCCTCAAGCGGGTGGATGGAGAATGTTCAAGCACACCTATCTTGCCTAGTTAAAAATGAGGTTGCCCTGAAGGTAGCCCTTTGGTGAGAAGATCAGCTTGCTGATCCTTAGAAGAGACATATTGAGTAGTAAGTAGCCCTTTTTTGATGTGCTCTCGAATGAAATGGCAATCGATCTCAATGTGTTTAGTGTGTTCGTGGAAGATATGATTGACAGTTATTTGCATTGCTGCCTTGCTGTCACAAAATAATGAGATTGGCCGCACAATGGAAACTCCTAATTCTGAGAACAAACCCAGTAGCTATACAATATCAGAAATTGTTGATACCATGCTACGATACTCTGCCTCTGCACTACTCCTTGACACTGTGTGCTGCTTTTTTGACTTCCATGATATTAAGGAATCACCAAACTTGATTGCATAACCACTAACAGATCTTCTTGTCATTGGACATGCTGCCCAATCTGAGTCGCAAAAAGCAGTCAATGTATTTGCCTCTCCTTTCTTTAACAAAATACCCATGCCTGGTGCATATTTGAGATACCTCCCCTAAGAACAACATCCATATGGGACTTCTTAGGTAGTTTCATAAACTGGCTTAAACTCTGCACTGCATAGCTGATATCAGGCCTAGTAACAGTAAGATAGAGAAGTTTCCCTATCAACCTTTGATAGTTGATGACATCTGTCAAAGGATCTGCTTCCTTAAGTCCAACAACTTTATCATATTCAATTGTTGTGAGTTTCTGATTAATCTCAAGAGGTGTTACAGCTAGTTTGGCACCACTCAATCCTAGCTCAGAGATAAGTTCCAAAGAGTATTTTCTTTGGTTAAGTAAGATACCATGTTTAAACCTCAGAACTTCAATGCCCAAAAAATATCTCAATTCTCTCAAGTCTTTAAGTTTGAACTGCTGGCGTAGAGCTACCTTAGCTTCATCAATCAACTCTTTATTATTCCCAGTCAATAATAGATCATCCACATAGATAAGAATGATCACAATATTTGTTCCTGTCTTCTTGGTGAACATAGAGTAATAAAAAATACTCTGTACAAAACCTGCACTCACCAAGGCTTCTGTGAGTATAAGATTCCATTGTCTGGAGGCCTGTTTGAGATCATATAGGGACTTTACAGTTTGCATACCTTCTGCTCCCCCTGCCTTTGAAATCCCTGTGGCAAGTCCATATACACTTCTTCAAATAAACCACCTTGAAGAAAGGCATTAAACACATCCATCTGGTATAAAGTCCAATCTTTTGAGGCTGCCATGGCTATAACAGACCTAACTGTCACCATCTTTGCAACTGGTGAAAAGGTCTCATGATAGTCTAATCCCTCCAGTTGATTGTACCTTTTAGCCACCAGTCGAGCTTTGAACCTCTCTATTTCCCCATCAGCTTTATACTTTATTTTGTAAACCCATTTAAAGCCAATAGAAGTTTTTCCAGGGGGTAAATCTACTATTTCCATGTTTTGTTGTCCTCTAGAGCCTGCACCTCCTGTTGCATAGCAGTAATCCACCTCTCATCTTTGACATCTTCCTTGAAGTTATAAGGTTCTCTTAACACTGAGAAGACAGAAAAATAACTCTTGTACTTAGGAGACATTTTTTCATATGACAAAAAAATGAGATATTGGATAGTTGCATTGTGATGGTTTCTGAAGTTGCACCACATAATCCTTCTGCCATATAGGAGGATGTTTCACTCTTTGAGATTGTCTTCCAGGCATAGACTATCCATCAGATACATTGGAGCTTGATTCACTATTTGGAGCAACAACATCCGGAACATCAATGTTCTCTAACTAAACATGATCATTGTGACCTTTTGCATCATGAATATTCACCACTGGCTCATCTGCATCATGTTTATCTGCAGTATGTTCATTTATCTCCTCCATGTTTAGGCATGTCCAATATCTGCATCATGATGATCTGCGACTGGTTCAGCGGGAATAGAACCTATTGGTCCTTCATCCATGAATGTTGGTCCAATTGCTTCAGAAGTTGGCAAATCAAGCTGCAAAAAACTGGCTTCTAGATTGTCCTGTGGGTTAGAATGTAAATGCATTTCCCTGAATGGAAATTCAGACTCCCTAAAGGATACATCCCTGCTAACAAAGAAATATTTAGTGGTTAAATCATATAACCTATATCCTTTTGGGTGGTAGAATATCCCATATGTACAGCTTTTCTAGCTCTAGCAGCAAATTTGTCCTCCATCAGCAAGTTAGTTGCATAACATAAACACCCAAATACTCTTAGATGAATTATAGAGGGTTCTCTACCATGCAGCATAGCAAAAGGGCTCTTTTCATCTAAGATCTTAGAAGGTAGTCTGTTTATGATGCATACTGCTGTTTGTACACACTCCCCCCAAAAGAGGCTTGGAACATTACTCTGAAATCTTAAAGCTCTAGCAGTGTTAAGTATGTGTCTATGTTATCTCTCAACTACCTTATTCTGTTGAGAGGTATAGACACAACTACTTTGATGAATAACACGTTGTGATCTCAACAGATCACCCCACTGTTTATTAAAGAACTCTATGCCATTATCAGTTCTTAAAATCTTAACACAAGTATCAAACTGTGTTTTAACCATGCATAAAAATTGCTTCAAAAAAATAATAGTTTCATTCTTAAACTGCATTAAAAAAATCCAAGTAGCCATTGAAAAGTCATCAACAACTGTAAGGAAGTAGTGTTTCCTGTCATGAGTTGCCTTCTTGTATGGTCCCCAAACATCCATGTGAACAAGTTCAAAAGGTCTATTACTCCTTTTTTTCACTATCTGGAAAGCTTAGTCTACACTGTTTTGCCAAGGGGCAAACAGTACATTTATTTTGTATCTCACTATCTACTTTATTCTGCAAGAAAGAAACATGCAGCATTACAGGAATGTAGGCATGGCCAAGCCTCATATGCCATAGATCATATGTATCTCCAGTTGTGACCTTCATACCAACATAAGCTGCTAGTTATCTGATTTCTATTCCCTTCAGCACATACAATCCTTCATCTTCCTTACCAATCACCTTTACCCTGTCATTGTAAAGATCCTGAAACACATACAGTTCAGGTAAAAATATGGCAGGACAACTAAGATCTCTGGTTAATTTGGACACTGACATTAGGTCGTGAAATTACAAGAGGGGGTGAATTGTAAATTATTTAAAATAATCTGCTTACAAGTTAACTTATAACTAGAGTAGTCGACTGGATATAATAAGTAAGCAGGTATAGTATCTTAAATTAAAATGCAGAAAGTAAATTGCAGGAATTAAAGACACACGAATTTTATACTGATTCAGATTCAATGTGAATCCTAATCCAGTCCCCTTGGGTTGCAAGGGAGTTCACTCTTAGCAAATGAATATTTTTCGAGTACAGATGTGATGAATATCGCGTAGCTCTTCTAGCACTCGTTTGATACAATGCCTCACCAGTTGTGTACCCTCTTTCTATCCCTGACTTGTTACACAACAGATTTAAGTAAACTACTATGCTTGTTTGCAGTAGAATAAGGAAAGTATTTTTGATTCGATCAAAGTATATCTAGACTAGGGTTTACACAGGAGTATTTTTACTATAATGGATGGTAGAGGCTTGTCAACCCAAGAGATTTGATCCTTGTAAAGAATTGATTTTTTTCCAAGAATAAGGAGTGAGTCGTTGGGTCCACTTGATCTTCTTTCCTTTGGTAGATGGTTGCATTGCGAGATATTCCATGATTGTTGGATACGTTCGCTTCCCAGATCTTCTCCCGTGATTCTGCCTAGATTATTTCAACTCCGCAAATCCCTTATCTTCTGCCTTGATTATTCTAGTTTCGTCAATTATGCTGCTATTGATTTGAGGAAGATTTGATTTCCCAGATTTATGAAGTTAATCCAGATTTGCTGTTGAATAATTATTTCTTTCCTTGCAAATCTTTACGAGTGAATTCTTTCCTCATTTGTTATGGATTATCTTGGCAAACCTTATTTACTTCTTTGGGTTCATGCATATGTATATTAATTGCATCATTAAAACATGATCTAACAATCTCCCCCTTTTTGATGATGGCAAAATAACATACTGTGTAAAGAAGTAAACATCAGTTGACTTCTCTGTATTTTATTAGTCGACTTGGATCCCCCTCAATGTATGCAGTCGACTTGGTTTGTCTATGAATCTCCCCTTTAATATGTGTAGTCAACTTGTACCTGTATCCTCTCAATAGGTGCAGTCAACTTGTACTTGTACCATATTCATATAGGGCACTACCTATGCATATAAAAAATGTGCGGTCATGTTCCACACATATTCGACTTGTACCTATACCTGTATAGTACATGTTCACCTGATAACACATAGCAAGCACACAGTGCCAGATATTAACAATATTTTCTTCCCCTTTTTGACATCAGCAAAGAGGAACTAGAGGCATAGTGAGAAAAAGAAGATCATCTAGTGGCTAATGAGACAACACACAACAGAAAGTAAAATAAAAAATTATCCGGGGGCACAACCCAAAAAACCAACAGAACAAATAACACACATTGTTTTGAATAACAGCCAGACTAGCGACGCAGGAAATAGGTAAGAGTGTTGCAGATGACCTCCTTCAGTTGTTCGAAGCTTGTATTTGCAGAGATGCTCATACCATCCATCCTGTCATGAACCTCCTTGAAAGCTTTGATAGCATTTTCCCTGACACGAAGAATAGCAACTCTGATTTTTGACACGTTAGACCTTGTTTCCTTGGAGATAGAATGAATGTCACCCACAGTGGACTGAGTAGCTGAAAGAAGATTTTGGATGTCAGAGAGTTTGGAGTCAATGGAACTGAGTTTTTCACTCAGCTCAGAACTGGCAAGAGTAGGAGGAGGAACAGTTGAGGAATTTTTGGCTTCTATAGGAGTCTGTCTGGCCTCACTCTCACTTTTCTTAACCCAGGAGCCCTTAATACTCATATACCCCATACTTGTAAAAGCTCTAGAATCGTAACATTTTGAGACAGAGATAAAGGGATAATCAGATAAAGAGATTTGACGGGCTTCAAGAATGTGGGTAATTGCCATACCATAGGGTAAACTAGTGTGATCTTCGGCGCTCTCTATCATGAAATTTATGACCCAAGAGGAAAGTTTGAGTTTGAGTTTGGAAATGAGACAGTAGACAAAAAAAGTACCCCTTTGAGAGAAAGTTGAAAACGACCCAGTGCGGGGAAACAAGGAGGTGGCCACAATGTGGGCCAGAACTCGGGTCTCAAAAACTCAAATCACTAGGACCCAATTGATTTGGAAGGGTTTCAGAGGGATTTTCAGATGCATTGTTTGGCTTGGTCAAAAGAAATTTCAAAGTTTTCAGGCCATACATTTTTAAACAGAATGGGGAAACCAGAGTAGTGACAATGGAAAAGTGAATAAAAAAAAGCACAATCCAGAATAATGCGTTTACCTAGAACTGGGGATTCAAGCCTATCTGATTTATTAGAGCGAAGACTGGCATAAAACATACGGACTAAGGGCTCATAAACTTTAGTCGGAGGAATAGAGAGAAATTTTTCCCACCCCTGATAGACAAAAAGATCTTTTACCTTACATTTGAGAGCCTCCATATCATCAAGATCCACGACTCTTCCATGGGCGCTAGGCTTATCCTCGAGAGAAAGAAAAAGATCCCTATTTGGGGTATCCCAGAAATTTAGGTCATAATCAAGAGAGGTTGAGAAATCAACTTTTGATTTCTTCAGAGTGGATGGGATGGGAATATCTTCCATGGGTCGTTTGCCTAGGGCTTTTTCTCCTAGAAGTTAGGATGGTTCATAGAGATCACCTTGGGATGAGGCGTAGCATTCAGAATGATTAGACCCTAGGTCTACTTGCTCAGGCGGAGCGGAAAGGGGTTTCGCCTTTGAGCGGGTGCTTTTTCGAGTAGAAGCAGAGGTCTTGGAATGTTTCGCCATTGAAGAAGAGTTTTTACAGAAGGTGTTGGAGAGAGATGAGTGTGAGGGAGACTGAAAGGGTTTTCTAACTTAAGAAGGAAAGGTTTGATAGTTGAGTGCAGAAAAGGAAAAGGTGTCAGTTGAGAAGATGTGATGATTGGCTTTCCATCTTCATACTGCGAACTGATGTGAAAAAAGTGGGAAAGAAACGGGGGCGCAGTTAATGCATGGGAAAAGACAATTATAGAACTTTTTGTAAAAATAGCACATAGGTCCTAAGAGTTCTTTGACCAGCAAATAGTATCAAGTAATTTCCTCAAAGTACAAAATCTTTCTTCTAGCAAAGGTTTGTGAAAATATCTGCTAATTAGGCAGCGGTACCAACAAAAGCTATTTCTATATCACCTTTAAGAATGTGATCTCTAATAAAATGATGCTTAATATCTATATGCTTATCTCTAGAGTGATGCACAGGATTCTTTGAAAGACAAATAGCACTAGAATTGTCACAAAAAATTTGTATAGGTTTAAACGAAAGTTCATAGTCACCTAGTTGATGAGACATCCATAGAAGTTGTGTACAACATTGTCCAATTGCAATGTACTCAGCTTCTATAGTGGATAAGGCGACTGATGCTTGCTTTTTGGTATTCCAGGATATTAGTGCATTTCCTAGTAATTGACACGTGCCACTTGTGCTTTTTCTATCTTCTCTGTAACCTGCAAGATCAACATCTGAAAAACCTTCTAATTTAAATGAGTTAGATTGAGGATACCATAAACTATGAGACACTATTCCAATAAGATATCAAATGATTCTCTTTACAGCAGTCAGATGTGACTTCTTGGGAGCCGACTGAAACCTGGCGCATTTACATACGCTAAACATAATATCTGGTCGACTTGCTGTCAAATATAGTAGGGATCCAATCATTCCTCTGGAGTGCCCTGTTCATCTTTATCCAAATTTGTAGCTGGGCTTATAGGAGTCCCAATTGACTTAGCATTGCTCATGCCAAATTTCTGAATTAGCTCCTTTGTATATTTAGCTTGACAAATAAAGGTTCCTTCTTTGGTTTGTTGAATTTGTAGCCCAAGAAAGAATGTGAGTTCTCCCATCATGCTCATTTCAAACTCACTTTGCATAAGACTTGAAAATTCCTTGCAGATAAGAGGGTTAGCACTTCCAAAAATAATATCATCAACATAAATTTGAATAATAAGATTACCTTATGTTGATCGTTTAATGAACAAGGTAGTATCTATCTTACCTCTGGTAAATCCATGATCAATAAGGAAAGTACTTAATCTATCATACCAGGCACGTGGAGCATGTTTCAAACCATATAGTGCTTTAGAAAGCTTGTATACATGATATGGAAATTTTGAGTCCTCAAAGCCTGGGGGTTGTTTCACAAAGACTTCTTCCTCGATGAATCCGTTTAAAAAGGCACTTTTGACATCCATTTGAAACAGCCTGAACCCTTTAAAAGATGCGTACGCCAGGTGAATTTGTATAGATTCCAACCGAGCTACTGGAGCAAAAGTTTCATCATAGTTGACTCCTTCTTGTTGTGAATAACCTTGAGTAACTAATTTTGCCTTATTTCTTATGACATTTCCATCCTCGTTCAATTTGTTCCTGAATACCCATTTTGTTCCGATTACGGACATATTATCAGGTTTGGGTATTAATTTCCATACTTGATTCTTGCTTAATTGATCCAATTCTTCTTGCATGGCTTTTACCCAGCTTGAATCCTTCAGTGTTTCTTCTACCTTTTTTTGGCTCAACTTGAGAGATTAGTGCAATATTTGCTTTCTTTTTTAGAGTAGCCCTGGTTTTTATTCCTTCATTTTGATCTCCTATAATATATTTCTGAGGATATTCGGGTTCACTTCTCCACTCATTTAGTCGAGCGGGATTTGTAGTCGACTCTGGTGGTTGATCTGGAGTATTATTGCTGTTTTCTTCAGTTGACTCAATCAAGCTAGTCGTGTTAGTCGACTCCTGTGATTTTCCCTTGTCCTGAGTTCCTTGAATTTGCTTTTCGTTACCTGCAGTTGTTCCTTTCTCGACCAAGGAATTATTTTCATCGAATATAACATGTACAGATTCTTCTACACATAGAGTACGTTTATTATAAACTCTAAAAGATCTGCTATTTAATAAATAGCCAAGAAAAATACCTTCGTCACTCCTTGGATCAAATTTTCCAAGATTTTCCTTACCATTATTGTGAATAAAACATCTGCTTCCAAAGGGATGCAAATAACTGATATTTGGGCGTTTACCTTTTCAGAGTTCATAGGGGGTCTTTTTCAAAATTGGCCTTATGAGACAACGATTGAGAATGTGACATGCAGTACTTACGCCTTCTGCCCAGAAATAATTTGGCAATGAGTGTTCAAGTAGCATGGTTCTTGCCATGTCTTGGAGGGTTCTGTTCTTTATTTTGTTGTGGTAAGCGCGGTGCAGAGAAATTGTGAGTGTAACCTTGATCGTTACAGAAGTCCTCAAAATCTCTGCTTTCAAATTCTCCTCCATGGTCACTCTGAAATTTTGAGATTAGATATCTTTTTTCTCTTTCAATCCTTTTGCAGAAAACTTTAAAATTTCTTAAGTCTTCATCCTTGTGGACAAGAAAATCACCCAAGTGAAGAGTGAAAAGTCGTCAACAATAACAAAAGCATATTTCTTACCTCATAAGCTAACAGTTCTAGTGGGTCCAAATAAATCCATGTGAAGTAGTTGAAGAGGTTTCGAAGTAGACACAATGTCTTTATTTTTGAAAGAGTTTCTAGCTTGCTCACCTATTTGGCATGCATCACAAATATGAGTTCTAGAAAAATTCAGTTTAGGTAAGCCAATAACTAAATCATGTTTGGACAACTTTTCAATCAATGCATGCTTGCCTGGCCAAGTCTTCTGTGCCATAGCCAGGGATCATCAGAAATAGAGGTTAAGCAGATGTGACCATTTATATTTTCGAATCCATCAAGAATATAAACATTTTCATACCTTTTTCCAGGGAGGATTATATTACCTGATTCGTCTTCAATAGAACAACCTGTTATTTTAAACTTTACCTCGTAGCGAGAGTCGCATAGTTGACTTATACTTAGGAGATTGTAGTTTAGGCCATCAACAAGATAAACTTCTGTAATATCACAATTGTTGTTGAAGGGAATTGTTCCAATGCCAACTATTTTGCCCCTTGAATCGTCTCCAAATCTTACACTTCCTCCATCGATCTTTGTAACTTCTTTGAATAGGTTTTTATCATCTATCATGTGGCTGGAACACGCACTATCTAGATACCATTTTTCTTTGCGGCTTATTCTATGGTGTTCCTGCAAAACAAGATGATCACTTTCTTTTAGGTACCCAAGCTGGCTTGAGTCCTGGAGAGTTAATATTACTAGGTTCAGGATTTTTGGGCTTCCAAAACCATCCTGACATATTAGATTTTCGAAAGTGACAACTGGAATATTTATTCCCACTTTTATTACAGTAATGACATTTAGCTCCAGACCCATTTTTAGATATCTCATAAGTGTTGGAACCAGCTGATATAGAGTTAGCTGGTTTCTTCCTAGTTGGCTTGTAAGTCACCTGGTCTGACCGATTGGTCGATTTGGTTCTGATTGGTTCTTTTCCAATCGACTTGTAAGTCGTCTGGTTTGACCTGACATAACTTTGACTAGTGGATTTGCGCAAGCTGTTAAACTGCATTTGCAATTCCTCGAACTCTTCTTGAAGTAAATCTTTTTCAATTTCACATACTTCATGTTTGAGTTTCCAGTCTTTGATTTCCTTAGTGAGTCTCTTAAGTTCATTCATCATTCTTTGAGACTCCTTTAAGGTAGAGTCAAGAATATCCTGCAATTCATTACATCTTTCACAATCATAAGATCTTACCTCGCTAGTTTTGCCTCGTGCCATGAAGCAGTTTTCATCATCTGAATCATCTTCATCTGTCCAGCACCATGTGGTTTTGTCTATTTCATTTTCCAGAATAGTAATAAAACAAAGATTTGCTATTTCTTCATGGTCTGATTCATCTTCATCGCTCCAGCTTCCGAAAGATTTGTTTTTGTTGAAGCCTCTAGAGATCTTTCTTTTCAGTTCTAGACATTCAGCTTGAATGTGCCCGAATTTTCCACATTCATAGCATCTGCCGTCGTTCTTGTCTTATTCATTGTATTGCCTAGATTGTCATGGAGGGAATCTTCCTTTCCTTATATTTCTGTATTTTCTCATTAGTCTATCCATGTTCCTAGACATCATAGCGATTTGTTCTTGTAGAGCTTCAGGATCATCAGTTTCATTTTCGGCTAATTCAGTGGATACTTTGAATGCGATTGTTCTCTTTTTTATTCTTGATTCGTCTTTTCCAGATGCGTCCTTTCAAAAGCAATTAGTTCTCCTTGCAGTTCATCATAGGATAAATTTGTTTAGGTCTTGATATTCCAGAGTGACTACCTTGGTCTGCCAAGTGGTTGGCAAACTTCTAAAAAATTTTCTGACTTGCTCACCACTGGTGTAGGGCTTACCAAAAGCTTTTAGGTTACTGATTATCTTACTAAATCTAGCGAACATTTCCTCAATAGATTCTCCTTCTTTCATTGAGAAAAGTTCATAGTCATGAACTATCATGTTGATGTGAGTTTCCTTTTCTTTGCTGGTTCCCTCACAAGTGATTTCAAGTTTGTCCACATCTCTTTGGATGTATCACAACTTGATATTTTTTCGTATTCTTCGCCACTTATAACATTGCAAAGTAGATTCCTTGCCCTGTTGTTTACTTGAACAACTTCCAATTGTTCTTTTGAGTATGAGTCTATGTCATCGGGATCAGCAAGTGGTGGGTGATAGTGGGTAGTGGGTAATTTCCCTTCTTGATGACTCTCCATACTTTACCATCGTATACTTTGGCAAAGATTTCCATTCGTACCTTCCAGTGAGAGAAGTGTTGTCCATTGAAGTATGGTGGTCTAACTTGTGAAGTTCCTTCATGAAAGAGAGCTCCTATGATAACCTGATTTGCCATGATCTTTTCTCACAAGTTGTTAAGCAAAAGACAAATATGAGCCAAGCTCTGATACTAATTGAAAGTACAAGAGGGGGTGAATTGTAAATTATTTAAAATAATCCGCTTACAAGTTGACTTATAACTAGAATAGTCGACTGGATATAATAAGTAAGCAAGTACAGTATCTTAAACTAAAATGCAAAAAGTAAATTACAGGAATTAAAGACACACGGATTTTATACTGGTTCGGATTCAGTGTGAATCCTAATCCAGTCTCCTTGGGTTTCAAGAGAGTTCACTCTTAGCAAATGAATATTTTTTGAGTACAGATGTGATGAATATCGCGTAGCTCTTCTAGCACTCATTTGATACAATGCCTCACCAGTTGTGTACCCTCTTTCTATCCCTGACTTGTTACACAGCAGATTTAAGTAAACTACTATGCTTGTTTGTAGTAGAATAAGGAAAGTATTATTGGTTCGATCAAAGTATATCTAGACTAGGGTTTACACATGAGTATTCACACTATCATGGATGGTAGAGGCTTGTCAACCCAAGAGATTTGATCCTTGGAAAGAATTGATTCTTTCCAAGAATAAGGAGTGAGCCGTTGGCTCCACTTGATCTTCTTTCCTTTGGCATATGGTTGCATTGCGAGATATTCCATGATCGTTGGATACGTTCGTTTCCCAGATCTTCTCCCGTGATTCTGCCTTGATTATTTCAACTCCGCAAATCCCAGATCTTCTGCCTTGATTATTCTAGTTCCATCAATGATGCTGCTATTGATTTGAGGAAGATTTGATTTCCTATATTTACGAAGTTAATCCAGATTTGCTGCTGAATAATTATTTCTTTCCTTGCAAATCTTTACGAGTGAATTCTTTCCTCATTTGTTATGGATTATCTTGGCAGACCTTCTTTACTTCTTTGGGTTCCTGCACATGTATATTAATTGCATCATTAAAACTTAATCTAACAGGTTTAACTTAAAATCAGGCACATGAAGCACATTTTTCAGCTTATCAAAAGCTGACAGAAAAGAGCACCCAATATGTTCTATTTTTGCACAACCTCAATTTGGCCATTCAACCTTTTCCTTTCCCTTATCAGTTATTTTAATCACGTCACTCATCAAGTCTAATGTAGAAGATATGCGGTGTGTGGCTCCCAAATCCACAATCCATATATCTTTCAGTTCATTCACAGCTTCTGCATTAGAGGATAATGCAATCCATCTGTCTCTCAGTTTATTCAAAGCTTCTACACTGGAGGATAATGCAGTAACTTTACCTACATTATTAGCCTGAGTTGTAGCTTCACTTGGTGAGTCTTTGTTGTTGAGTAATCCCAGAATTTGTTGGTATTGAGCCTCTGTAAAGAAATAGTCTCCCTTAGACTGTGTTGTTGCTTGTGAAGTTTGAGTTGTTGATCCCTCTACATGGTTAGCTGTAGTAAGTGTTCCTCTAGGTCGAAAAAGTTTTCTTCCCTTAAAGTCTTCAGGGTACCCAATGATTTTAAAATAATTTTCTTTTGTGTGGCCTTTCATACAACAATGGTCACATTGCAAAAATCATTTCTTTCCTCTGTATCCCTGTCCTCTACCAGCTTGCATAGCCAATGGATCTCCTTTATCATCCATATAAACACTTCCCATCGATTGCTGACTTTCATCTTGACTGATTGGTGCATATGCTTGATTAAGAGTTGGTTTAGTAGTTTTCATTAAAATTTGTCGACGAGCTTGCTCATATGTATCATTTAGTCCATCCAGAAATTGCTTTACCCTTTGTTGATGTAGATGAACCATGTGCTCCTTAGATTTAGGAAAACCAAAGTCCGAAAATGGCACTAGAACATCATATTCAGCCCATAACTCCTCCAATTTAGTAAAATAGAAAGATACAGAGTTCGATCCTTGTGATAATCTTGAGATCGATTTGTGCAATTGAAAAATACGTATTCACTTTATCAAAATGCTCCTTGAGGTCATCCCAGACTGCATGTGCATCCGATGCGTAGATGATTCCATTGAGCAAGTCCTTCGAAACAGAGTTCATTATCCAGGAATGTACTATCCATTACAAGTCTTCCACTCCTCCAGAAGAGCATCCTTGTACACCTCCTTAGCACATTTTCCCGTTACAAACCCTAGCTTCCTTTTGGCCTTAAGAGCAAGTCACATCGATATACTCAGCAGTCCATAGTTCTCTAAACATGTGAGCTGAATTGGAATTAGAATCAATCCAGGTGTATCAGAAGGTTGAAGGAAAAGAGGATGCGCATGGTCGATTTTCTCAGTCGCCATTGACGCACAAGCTTTAGATTTCGATCTTCACGATTAGACACAGAATCATCATAATTAACACAACTCAATTCAATTGAGTAGGAAATTGGTGTAAAAAGCTTCACAAATCAGTCTTCATGGCTCTGATACCATGTCAAAAGTCGGCCATTAGGGAGAGCTTTAACGTGAAGAAGAAGAAGAAGATATTGTTTTTGGGAATTTTCCAACTGCCTTATTACAGTAGCAACTAACTGATATATACAACCACACAGAATAATAACTATGACCTCTATAAGTTCTAACATTTACATTTTGGTCCTAACTAATTAGATTAACTAACTAATTAGTCTAAGTCTAACTACTAGTACTTCCAATATTTACACTATAAATATATATAAATTAAATGCTCTAATTATTTTGAAGTGTTACCCAACCTTAACCCCAATAGTTGGCTTAATATAATAAATAAATTTCTAAGCAGCATTTGAATATAAATTTGGTTAAAACTTGAAAAAAGAGTTTTTACAGTTGTGTTGATAGTTGAAGTTGTATCTCGACATGTATTATATTTCAAGAAAATATTGAAGTTTTGTAGGTGAAAGAAAAAATTTCACCTAAAAGACAGTTTTTGGAAACTTAAAAAGAAATCAAAATTTTTCAAAAACTGAGCAAATTCTATGAATAAATGAATTGTTCTTTTAAAAATAATCAAATCTATAATCAAACGGGGGTTAAGTCATGTCACGGGTTTAATCCTAACTATGGCCGTACTTGAATGACATTGGCGTTTGCCTTACGTTATTAGAAAAGTTTTAATTTTTTTTGTAAAAATTGATTATCAACCAAACACCAAGTAAGAAATTTTTAAAAACTAAATAACTTTGCGTTCTTAATATCTAGTGGAAACAATTTTGGAAAAAAAATATTAAAGCTATTATGAAACAATAAAAGTAGAAGAGCAATATTGCAGAGAAAGAGGGAGAGAATTCTTATTGAATTTTGGGATGAATTATGATGGAATAGAACCCTCTATTTATAGGGAGATGGTGACTTAGTGTGACGACCCAAAGGGTCATCACCGGATTTTTCCCTTTTTTCGCGCTTCCGAGGCCTTAAAAACCTCATTTTTAGTTATCTCGATTTGTGTGCATAGCTCGAGCGCGTAGCCGGAAAGCTTTTATGTTGAAATATGTGAAATCTGTGAAAAATTTGAAGAATTTTGATATTAATATGGTTAAAGTTGACTTCGGTCAACATTTTTGATAAACGGACCCGGATCTGTAATTTGACGGTTTCGGAGGGTTCGTAGAAAAATATAGGACTCGGGCATGTGCCCGGAGTCGAAATCCGAGGTCTAGAACCCGAGTAAAAGAATTTTTCTGTTAAATTATTTTTCTGAAATTATTAAGGAAAATTGAAATGAAAATTGATTAAAAGACTATGGTATCGGGCTTGTATTTTGTTTCCGACGCCCGGTACAGATCTTAAATATGTGTTAAGCGCTTCCTGTGAAGTTTGGTCGAAATCGGACGTCGTTTGACGTGTTTCGGACTATGAGTTCCAAGTTTGAAAGTTTAGAAGAAAAATCATGACTTTTGAGGCTTGATTCAATGATTTTGATGTTGTTTTAGCGATTTGATCGCTCGAGTAAGTTCGTAGGATGTTATTGGGTTAGTGTGTGTGATTGGTTAGGAGCCCCGAGGGCTCAGGAATGTTTTCGGAGGTGTTCGGGGTAGTTTTGCACTTAGGAAAATTGTAGAAAAATCTGCAGCAGGTGCCCAGTGATTTTCTTCTTCCCGTTCGCGTTAGGTCTATCGCGTTCGCAAAGCTTTAACTTCGTCCTTCATCGCGTTCGCATCTGCCTTATCGCATTCGCGTTGAGTATTTGACTCAGAAGACTTGGCCCTCATTTTACTCATCGCATTCGTGCTTGCACTTCCGTGTTCGCGTAGCTCAGCCTTCCCCCTTCAACACGTTTGCGACCTAATTATCGCGTTCGCGTATAACAGTCCCTGGGCCCCCAACTTTTTCCTCTTCACGTTCGCAGCCTTCCCATCGCGAATGCGATGCATCGCCCAGTCTACCCTTTGCGAATGCGGTCCCTTTCCTGTGAACGCAAAGGGCAATTTTGCCCAACGAATTTTTAAGTAAAAAACAGAACCAGTGACGGGAAAAACATAAACCTTCACGAGCTCTTCCTTCTCCAAAGTCCTAGGGCGAATTTTAGAGCACTTCTTCATCAAAACTTCTTGGGTAAGCATTGTTTAACTTGTTTTCTTCAATTTCCTTCATTAATTACTAATTTCCTAGCCCTAAATCATGAATTCAAGGTATAAATTAGGGGTTTTGGGTAGAGTTAGGGTTTTGGAATTTTTGGGTGATTCAACCTCGATTTGGGATCGAATCTTAAAACAAATTATATATTTGAACTCGTAGGGTTATGGGTGACTAGGTTTTGGTCCGAGCCTCGTGTTTGGACTATGTGGGCCCGGTGTCGAATTTTGGTATTTTGAAAATGCTAGAAAACTCATTTCTAGGATATGAGATTATGTTGTTGAGCCTTTATTGATATTATTGAATTAATTATGCCTAGATACCATTGTTTCGGAGTCGGATTTTAGAGGAAAGGCGGTATAGGAGAGTTGATTGCTATTCTTTGGACCGAGGTTAGTGTTTGATCTAACTTTGGCTTGAGGGAAAAGGATTAGAGTATTATTTATTGTTAATTGCTAAATGATCGAGTACGGTGTATAGGCATGGTAACGCGTATCTATACACCGGTGTCTAGTATGACCGTGGGTCTTTGTTGGTACTTGTTTTGGTATACTTTGGGACTATTCCAAGCTAATTAATGAT
>MU707858.1:0-12925 GCA_026770625.1 Nicotiana glauca
GTCCCGATTGTTGATTTTACCGCGTATTTGATAAAGAATTATTGATTTTTATCATGATTTGGGCTTATTGCCATATTTGGGTTTTGTGCCAATTATCTGAAATCTTTTGTGAATTTACATCACTATTTTTCCTTACGAATTGAAATATTATTGAATTCAGTCCAATTGAATTATATTATTTTGTGAACTCAGTTACGTTTATACTCAACTCGAGATTTAAATGATATTTAAAATGTCAATGAGCTGAGCACTATGTTTTACTGAAGCCCAAGAGGCTTATGACTATTTTCTGGACTGATTGAGGTTGTGGGCCATCTGTGAGGATATGTTGAGGGATGTGAGGAGGATTTCAGGCCTCGAGTGCTATGTGAGAAGGCTTTGAGGCCTCAAGTGCTATGTGAGGAGGCTTTCAGGCCTCGTGTGTGATGTGTGAAGGCTTTTAGGCCTATTGATATTGCGCTTGCGATGTAGGAGCCCCTTCGGAGTATGTACACACCCCCAGTGAGCGCAGGGTACCCAAGTGAGTTGGGAGTGGGCCCGAAAAGCCGTTGTTTGTGTCTGGCGAGTTGGGAGTGAACCCGAGTGGCTGATGTTATTTATGTCTGGTGAGTTGGGAGTGAGCCCGAGGGGCTGATGTTATGTGCTGGTGAGTTGGGAGTGAGCCCGTGGGGCTGATACTATACTAAGAGTTTGATACTGAGCCCGAGGGGCAAACTTGTGATTATTCCTTAATTGTTGAATTGGTTATTTCCTCTATTTTAAAAAAGTAGAATTATCTGATACCTTATGATTTTTATGGTATAATTGATTTTACTTCTTGAGATAGCGTTATATTTCAGATATTTTATAAAGGATTTTCATGGAACTACTGGTTCTAAAAAGGGTTGTATTGTACTTTATAGCATGATGTAGTGCTCTTACGTGATTTCTTTACTCTTAACATTGTTTACTCTTATTACCACTGAGTTGGAAGTACTCACTTTACTCCCTGCACCTCGTGTGCAGATGCAGGTATTTCTTACCCGGTAGCGAGTTTGAGCTGATTGGAGATTTGCTACTATAGTTGAGCCAGGTGACCGCCAGTGTCCGCGGCACCAGATTTTCTACCCTTTTTACTTTAAAAATTCCGTATTGTACACTACTGGTCTTGTAAAGGTATTTGGACTCCTTTATATGCTCATGACTTGTGACACCCCGGTCGGGTTGTATTGGGATGAAATTAATAGTTTTAATGCCAATGAGTTATATTTTCTATTCATTTATGTTTAATAGCTGTTAAAGAGATGATTTGGGGTTGTTGGCTGGCCTTGTCTTCACGAGAGGCGCCATCACGATCGGGTATGGGATTTGGGTCGTGACAGGTTTAAATAAAATTGGCGATGTTTCAGCCATGAAAGATTTAAATAAAGCTGGTGGTATTTCAGTCGATGCAAATAAGAGGTGGCAATATTTCAGCCATGTAGGATGGAGACAGTGCTTAGTCTCGGAAGGCAGAAAAGTAGCCTTATGCAATTCAAGGAAATGCATGATGGAGACAGTGCTTAGTCTCGGAAGTAAGAAAAGTAGCCTTATGCAAGGAAATGCAGGATGGAGACAGTGCTTAGTCTCGGAAGGAAAAAAAGTAGCCTTATGCAATGAAAGAAAATGCAGGATGGAGACAGTGCTTAGCCTCGGAAGGCAGAAAAGTAGCCTTATGCAATGCAAGGAAATGCAGGATGGAGACAGTGCTTAGTCTCGAAAAGCAGAAAAGTAGCCTTATACAATGCAAGGAAATGCAAGATGGAGACAATGCTTAGTCTCGGAAGGCAGAAAAGTAGCCTTAAGCAATGCAATAAATAAAGGTGAAGAGTAACGAAAACCTCTTAGTAGAGAGGTGACAGCTGATAGTTAATCGCCACTGTGGCCATTGGGGAGGTCATGTGCGGATAGCACTTATAAGTGAGCGATGATTCTGAGAGTTGTATTTCTGAAGAGTATGAGTTTGTAATCGTATTTGATGACCTTATGTCTCGGGTGCCTGCATCCAAAGAAAAATTGTGAGTTTTGTAAAGCGGGAAGGTTAGTTCTTCTTCCCGCGGACTGCGCTCGTCCTACTCAGCTCTTGCTTTCACTGGCAGCATTGCTGAACAAAGCAATTTTGATAGTATCCATGCATAACTTTTAAAAATAATGATGTAAACACATAAATAATAATAAAAAAACAATTTTCTTTTAGATGAACCGATGAATGCGACGCGGTTCATGATATTGCGACCTCTTTGCTCCAAAATTTTAAGGGTCCTCCTCAAAATTCTGCCCCAGTTTACTAGGTTGGTGCCTCTGACGGTTGAGCGCACTGAATGGCAAAAGTCAACTCCGATATTTTGAGGGTCCTCCTCAGAATTCTGCCCCATTTTCCAATATCGAGGGGAAATGAAAATTTTATTGAATTGTGACTGAACCCATAGGGCTGCCTACGTATCCCCTCTTAACGGGAATCAGGTCAGGCGTAGTTCAAATTACATTGTAAAGAAATCATAATGGTTACACATAGTATCGCTTCACTGAATCTGAATTGATCGGATTTGGCCAAACTTCTCCGTCCATTTTTGAAAGTATGAGGGCTCCTCCGGTTAGAACCAGGTGAACCATGTACGGACCTTGCCAGTTGGGAGAGAATTTTCCTTTGGCCTCATCCTGATGCGGAAAAATCTTCTTCAGTACTAATTGCCCTGGTGTGAATTGTCTCGGTTTGACTCTTTTGTTGAAGGATATATACAATTGACCATGGCAAATTGCATTCATTCTCTTTCCGCTATAAGGGCTAACTGCTCGTAGCGACTATTTACCCGTTCTGCATCTTCAAGTTCTGCTTCCTGTATGATCCTCAGGGAGGGAATCTCTACTTCGGCTGGGATGACTGCCTCTGTACCGTAAACCAGCATATAAGGAGTCGCCCCAGTTGATGTGCGGATTGTGGTACGGTATCCCAATAGAGCAAATGATAGCTTTTCGTGCCATTGCTTTTGTTTTTCTATCATTTTCCTCATTATCTTCTTGATGTTCTTATTGGCCGCTTCTACAGCTCCATTCATCTGAGGCCTGTAGGATGTAGAATTCTTTTGCTTGATATTGAAGGTTTCACACATCTCTTTCATCAGATTGCTATTGAGATTTGAACCATTATTAGTAATGATTTACTCTGGGATGCCGAACCGGCAAATGATAAGATCGCGGACAAAGCCTGCCACAACCTTCTTGGTTACTGCCTTATACGATGCTGCTTCAACTCATTTGGTGAAATAATCAATTGCCACTAGAATGAACATGTGCCCGTTTGATGCGACATGCTCGGTAGGTCCGATGACATCCATTCCCCAAGCGCCGAATGGCCATGGTGAGCTTGTTGCATTGAGCTCGTTAAGAGGGACCTTTATCATGTTTGCATGAATTTTGCAACAATGGCATTTCCAAACATACTGGATGCAGTCTGTCTCCATAGTCATCCAGAAATAACCGGCTCGGAGTATTTTCTTGGCTAAGACAAAACCGTTCATATGCGGACCACAGGTCCCCGCATGAACTTCTTCCAACAACCTGGATGCTTCTTTTGCTTCGACACACCTTAGTAATCCCAAATCAAGAGTCCTCCTGTATATTACTCCGTTGTGAAAGAAGTGATTGGACAATCTCCGCAGTGTGCGCTTTTGAGTAGTGTTTGCAAGTTCTGGATACTCTCCTGTTGACAGATACTTCTTAATGTCATGGAACCATGGTTTTCCATCTGCTTCTTCCTCGACATAAGCACAGTAAGCAGGTTGATCGTGGATTTTTACCAGGATAGGATCAATTAAGTTCTTATCTGGGTGCTGAATCATGGATGATAGAGTGGCCAATGCATCGGCGAACTCATTCTGAACTCTGGGAATATGCCGGAATTCTGTCTTTGTAAACCTCTTCATCAACTCCTGTACGTGATGCAAGTGTAGGAGTATCTTAGAATTCTTGGATGCCCACTTTTCTTGAACTTGATGTATGAGCAAGTCAAAATCCCCGATCACTAGTAACTCCTGAACGTTCATGTCAATGGCCAGCTTGAGCCCCAAGATGTAGGCTTCGTACTCGGCCATGTTGTTGGTGCACCGGAACCTGAGTTTGGCGGACACTGGATAATGTTGACCTGTTTCTGACACTAGAACTGCTCCTATGCCAACTCCTTTAAAGTTTGCTGCTCCGTCGAAAAACATTGTCCAGCCATCATAGGATTTTGCAATGTCTTCTCCTATGAAAGAGACCTCATCATCAGGAAAATACGTCTTTAGAGGCTCGTATTCTCTGCCCACGGGGTTTTCGGCAAGATGATCGGCTAGTGCTTGTCCTTTGATCGCTTTCTGGGTTATGTAGACAATATCAAATTCATTCAGCAAGGTTTGCCATTTGGCTAGCTCGCCCATGGGCATGGGCTTCTGAAAGATGTACTTTAGTGGATCCATCCTTGATATAAGATAAGTCGTTTAGGCACAGAAATAATGCCTCAACTTCTGAGCTACCCAAATCATAGCACAACAAGTGCGTTCTAGCAGGGAATACTGGGTCTCGTACGGGGTGAACGTCTTGCTGAGATAGTAGATGGCTTGCTTCTTTCTCCCCGTTTCATCATGTTATCCTAAAACACAGCCGAATGCTCCATCCAGTACTGCAAGGTAGAGCAATAGCGGTCTACCTGGTTCGGGTGGGACTAGGACTGGCGGCATTGATAGGTATTCCTTGATTCTGTCGAAGGCCTTTTGGCAATGATCAGTCCATTTAGTGGAAGTGTCCTTCTTCAATATCTTAAAGATTGGTTCACAAATGACTGTGGACTGGGCTATGAACCGGATGATATAGTTGAGTCTTCCTAAGAAAATCATAACCTCTTTCTTGTTCTTTGGCGGTGGTAATTTTTTATTGGCTTTGACCTTTGATGGATCGAGTTCTATTCCTCGTCGACTTAAGATTAACCCAAGCAGTTTTCCGGTAGGAACCCCGAATGCACACATGGCAGGATTCAGTTTCAGGTTATACCTTCTCAATCTGTTGAAGAACTTTCTTAAATCTTCCAGTAGTCAGTGGCTTTCTTGGATTTGATGATGACATCATCTACATATACCTCGATCTCTTTGTGTATCATGTCATGGAAAATAGTAGTCATGGCCATCATGTAGGTGGTCCCAGCATTCTTTAATCCAAATGGCATCATCTTGTAACAATACATTCCCCATGGCATAATGAAAGTCGTTTTCTACGCGTCTTCTTCGTCCATCCATATCTGATGGTACCCAGCAAAACAATCGACGAATTACTGCAGCTCCTGCTTGGCGCAGTTGTCGATCAAGATATGTATGTTCGACAATGGGAAGTCGTCTTTTGGACTGGCCCGATTGAGGTCCCGGTAGTCGACACAGACTTTGACCTTCCCGTCCTTCTTTGGCACTAGCATAATGTTGGCTAACCATGTCGGGTACTCCACTTGGCTTTGACTTGTTTGGTAACTTCTTCCGTGATTTTCAAACTCATGTCTGGCTTGAACTTTATGAGCTTCTGCTTTACTGGTGGACATGTCAGATCTGTTGGAAGTTTGTGAGCTACGATAGATATACTAAGACCGGTCATATCATTATATGACCAGGCAAATATGTCCTCATATTCTTTTAAGAATTCCGTGTACTCTTCCTTTTCTGACGGAGACACGTGAACACTGATGCACATTTCCTTGACATTCTCTGTATCCCCCAGGTTGACGACCTCGGTTTCATCCAGGTTAGACTTAGGTCTATTCTCAAAGTCTTCGACCTCTTTAACGACCTCTTCTGGTATCTTATCCTCTTCTGAGTCTATATCTATTTTCTACGTTACCTCGTCGCATGTCACATTCGTCAGTTCATCAAGATAAGTAATAGTAATGATGTGTAAAAATAAAGTAAATGGCAGATAAAAATAATAAGAAACTGAAATACTTTGATAAATTCCAAAATTATTTTGAACATCGGAGCTCTTTTAAAAATTTAGAGATAATACTGAAAAGAAATCAACTAATGAAAAAGTAAAAAGAATGAATAGTGCTTTGTTCAACCTTGCTACCCTGAAGCTCTTCGGGCCTTGGTGGTTCTGATGGACCAATTGTTGAGGCACTCTCCTCGGCTCACCGCCTGTATGGAAGGGCCTTCCTCCCCTTCCTCCTGGAGAATGACATGATAGTCCATATTGTCATCTTCCAAGAACAGGTTCTTCATTTCGGCCAATGTTTCATCTTCCTCTAACCCATATAGGACGTCTGCTGGCTGAAAAGTTTGCTCCAGGCGGGGTATCGGGTGCTCCAGCGGATAGTAAGGGCCGAGCCACGGTGGCGACCAGTTCCTAAATTCCTGCGTATATCCATACCCTAACCCGAAAGTGGTGCCATGCTTCTTCAGTTTTATAGGCTTGGTAATTCCCTGGAGATTCTTGCCGAGTCCTTTGCCAGGTTCATGCCCGCTCCAATTCAGTATACTTTCTATCTTGTTATCCCATCACTTATCTTTTTCCACGGCATTGACTCAATCAATTTGGTGGTAGGTTTCTTCTCCTAGTTTACTTATTCCTTCAATTGCCGGGATGGTTTGGCGACTGTATATGGGGTTACTCCCGTCACCATGAATAATCATCTCTTGGTGATTCCACTAGAACTTCACTGCCTGGTGTAGGGTTGATGCTACAGCTCTAGCGGCGTGGATCCAAGGTCGTTCTAGTAGTAAGCTTTAGGATGCTGGGATGTCTATTACTTGTAAATCAACATCGAACCAAGTTGGCCCCATTTGCAGACATAAACTGATCTCCCCAATAGTGGACCTTTGGGAACCATCAAAAGCTTTGACGTTGATAGCCCCATCCTTGATTACATGCAGACTCTTCCCCAATGTTTTGAGGGCCACCAATGGACAAATGTTGAGGCTGGACCCTCCGTCAATCAAAGTCCTGGTGATGAAATAGTCTTCGCATTGCACAGTGATGTGAAATGCTTTGTTGTGGCCTAAACCTTCAAGGGGCAACTCATCCTCATGGAAAGTGATTTTATGACTCTCCAATATCTGCCCGACCATGTTCTCCATATCTCCTCCAGTTATATTGCTGGGTACGTAGGCCTCACTTAGTATCTTCATTAGGGCGTTCTTGTGTGTCTCGGAGCTCTACAGTAGAGCTAGAATGGAGATTTGCGCTGGTGTTTTATTTAATTGATCAACAACTGAGTATTCTTTTGCTTATATCTTCCGCCAGAGATCATCAGGCCCAGTTTCAATAGGCCGTCCAGAGGCCTACTTACTTGTTTCAACTTAGTGCTCCGGAGTATAAATTCTGCCAGTCCTGGTCATACCATACGCTACAATTACTTCTCGAGACCTAGTTTTCCCCTTCCTTCTTGCCTCGATGATGTAATCCCAAGGAATGGCCTGTGTATGAAATGGCATTACAGCTGACATTGCTACAGGAATGGGTACTCTCATCTTGGGAGGTAGCACAACAACTTCAAATGGTACTTTCAGAGACCCAAACTCCACCTCAATTGGCTCTGCAGTCCTTTTGGATGACGGTGTTTCAAGCTCGAGAGGCACGGGCATGTTTACTTCTGCATCCCCAGAGGGCTGGATCTGGACTACAATTGGATTCAGTGTGACAGTTGTTTTCTTGGGCTCATAACCTTCGACGATTAATCCAATTGACCCTTTGGGGTCCCAATCATCTTCTACTTCGATCATATGCACACCACCACCCTTATGATCAGGCAAGGGATTGTTTCGAATGTTAGGAGCATGTTCCTTGGCCACAATGATTTTGTTATCAATTAGATCTTGGATTTTGTCTTTCAGAGATCGCCACTCATCAATGGTATGCCCTTTCATACCGGAATGGTATGCACAGATTTTGTTTGGAATTGACCCACTGGGAAGGATTTTCTTGAGTTATGGCAGGGATTGGGGTGACGTAACCGGCTACTTTGAGTCTTTCATATAGTTGGTCGATTGGCTCGGTGATGGCGGTGTATTTCTTAGGAGGTCTACGGTCGAAGTTAGGGCATGGCCTGAGGAAGTTTTGGCGGGCGGGAGGTGATTGATAGGGAGCATTATAGGCTTGGTAGACGGGTGCAGGTTGGGAATATCTTGGTGAGGTAGGTTTATATGTGAGGGAGGGGGATGATTGGTAAGCAGGTGATGGAATTTAGTAAAAGGGCGGAGGTGCTTGGTAATTGGGGATAGGCTGGTATGTTAGATGGGGTACCGAGTAGGCTTGGTATTTTACTGGGGACTTAGTTCTCTGTACAACCATCACGGCACTCACATCCTTTTTCTTGGACATGCCACCAAATTGCAGGGCTTTGTTGGTAGCCTGTAATGCCTTGAAATCAGTGACCATACCGCTTTTATTGACTTCCTCAATCCTTTCTCCTAGCTTGATGATCTCGGAGAATTTCTGTCCCTTTATCAACATTAACCTCTCATAATACTGTGGATCTTGAGCTCGGATTAAAAATCAGTTTATCTGCTCTTCTTCTAAGGCCATCCTGACCTTAGCAGCCTCGGATCTTCATCGAGTAGCATACTCGCAGAATGTCTCAGTGGGTTTCTTTTTTAGATTCTGGATGTAGAAGGTATCTAGTGCATTTTCTATATAGAACATGAACCTGTCCATGAAATTGGACGCCATTCCTACCCAGCTTGTCCACTTCTTAGGATCTTGGCTATGTACCTGCATCGCCTTTCAAACATCTCATGAAGAGTTTCATGCGAATCTTTTCATCTCTTCCTACGCCGACCAACTTATCACAGTATGTCCTCAAATGGGCTCTAGGATCCCCCGAGCCATCAAACATTTCGAACTTGGGAGGTTTGTACCCCTCGGGAAGTTCGATGTCTGGCTGAATGCAAAGATCCTCATAATTCAGCCATTTAATGCCTTTGTTTCCTTTAACGCCCTGGACTTGGCTAGTCAATTTCTTGAGCTAGGCGGCTAGGTTCTTGATGAGAGATTCTTTGTCATCAGACTCTAGTGTGTTTGTAATGGGCTGAGTGTACTGTGGTAGGGTTTCCACATAGATAAGAGTGTGGCGGGGATGATCATTTGATGGTTCAGGGATGAGGAGTGGAGTGTTATTGTGACATGTACTGCAATTTCGATGAGTAGCGGGTTGTTTCTGCCGCTTCGGGATATTTTGTGGAGGTACAGGGTGTTGAGGATTGGGAAAGTTGACGTCTGGAGTAGTGAGGGAGAATGACAAGCTTGCCAAGTTTCGAACTTGGTCTAGTTCTTCTTGAAATTTCAGTAACTTCTGTTCGAGCTGGGTGGCACTTTCTTTGGACACCTGAATACCCTGAGGAACCTCTACCCTTTCAACCGAGTTCTCCTTTCTGACGTTGTTCAAATCTTCCATTTTTGCTTTGCTCTTGTTTTTGATAGGACTTGGAAAAGGAGGAGGTGGAGGGCCCTTAGATCTTGTGGAGTAGGATAACGATGCCAGAGTGCACGATCTAACCATTTGGGGAGGGGAATAAAAATACAAGTAAAAACAAAAAGGTAACAAGTTAGTACGGATTCTGAGAAAAATATTGCAATATTTAAACACATAGTATATGGATATAAATTGTCTCCTAAATTGGGTGCCTCGTTGTTCCCGAGGTAGGCATAGTGACAAGTTGATTTGGAAAATTTATAATGCTAAATGCCTCATTTTATTGATAAAAATAAGACGAATCCCAAAACAACACTAAAATTGCATAAATTAAAAAATGTCACTAATGGCCAATTGCCTTATTACATTTTAAAGCGAAAAAAGAGAAGAGACTCCTAACTATTGGTCCCAGAAGGACCTTCCCCAGTCTCGACATCTTTGGCTCCATCAAACATCTTCACCATCTCACGCAATCCCAGTAGCAGGTAAGCCCTAGCCAAATGTCCTCCTTCATTTCCCTCGACGTTTTGGCGATTCTCGATCCTCCGGATGAATTTCCCTTCCAGCTCTACCAACCCTTGCTCCAAATGCCCTAGATGCTTGTTGGCTCTGACAGCCATATCCTTCCATTCCTCGATCAACTTTTGATTTGCTTCTTGAATTTCCTGATGTTCATTCTCTCACTCCCTAATCCTTTTGCGCAATTGATTGCATTTAGCCTGTATCTCAGCCCTTTTGTCGATGACCCTGTGACCTCGAATAGACTCGGGCTTTCCTAACCCAGCATGATCTTTTTCTAGCCAGCCTGGATAGTATGAGGTGTAACCGGCATGATACCTGTCAGGCTCTATGGAATCCTTTTCCAGGATAATCTTGCTGTTCCACATATGTTGAGCTTGAAATTTGTATGGACTATTGTCATCTTGGAAATCAGCCCTGAAATGACTCATCTTCTTGACCTTCGGTACAACTTGCTTTCTCCCTGCCTGCCTCATGACTCGGAGAGAGACATAGGGATAAGTTCTTCTCAAACTAATGAGTATAATTAATGGAGCGTCCCGAGAGCGGATGATGAACTCTCCAGTGGGGAGCCATTCGAACATCCACTGCACCTTATCTTCTTTCAAGTTTTCAAACAACTCTACCTATCCTCGAGCATCCCCCGGCTGAGCAAACATGTCAGGTATATAGTTCATTCCCTTGGGATGGTAAAAGGCTGTATGATCATTCCACAGCCTTCGCGGAAGCTCTTGATGGTATCGACCCTTCTGCAGATGTTCTATAAGCCAGAGTTGGAGTAGTAAGTTGCAGCCCTCAAAATGACTGGCCCCTCGTTAACAGTTCTCCAAAGCTCGGTAGATCTCAGCAACAATCATGGGCACCATGCTAAAAGGCTGCCCTCCAATCCCCTCCATCAGTGTCTTGGTGACCATAGCTAGTCTGGTATGGATCTTAGCCTTCTTCATAGGAAACACTATCATTCCCAAGAAGCAGAACATAAAGACGAAAACACTCCTGTGGATATGCCCTAATGATGTGAGGGCGAATTCATCTGGATAGGTGCGGTAGGACTTGCTACGACCGTACCTCTCAAATATGAGTTTTTCTTCAACCTCATCATTTTGAAGAAAACCCTACCCTTGCAGTTTTCTGGCACGAGCAAACCCGGAGTCTCCCAAGGAATACCAGCTAACCCATCTATCTCTTTGAGCAATGGGGTTATGTCGAGGTCCCCAAATCGAAATAATGATCTATCACTGTCCCAGAACAAGGTCGCAGCCTCTATGATTTTGTTGTCTGGCTGAATTTCCAAAAGAGAGGGTAAGTTTCCCAAATACTTACGGACGAGAGTCTTATCAGTGGAATGGAGGTCTTCCCACCAGCTTAGCAACCTTGGGTGAATGTTGGATACCATGCCGAACCTGGGGATTTCGTGCCTCGTTTCTGCAAAACAAAGCGTTAGACCCTACCCCCGCCGGACTCGACTATTTAAATCAATAATTAGCATAAACAACATTCAGTTCCCCAAATAAATGCACAGAATATGGTGTTGTCCGTTTGGGTTCCAAGGAAACCCAATGGACTTTGGACAAGGCTATCTTAAAGAGTCATAATGTGGACAACATAACTGACTCGACTAGGTTCGACCGTGATGCATCTACAGTTAAATAGAATAAGGTTTCTATGGGGTGCTAGATCGGTACCCTTGAGCGGAAAACTCAAGAGGGAGGAACCGTTGACTGCATCGCTGATCGACTGGTTTTACCGTAAATATGTCTTTCCCAAATTAAGGGGTGATAATATCGGAAGAGCGCAACCACTCATTAAGTGTTGCTATGGTATTTGTTTGGCACGAGTGGAATATGATGTTGAAGATGCAATTACAAAAAATGAAACAAATTGTCACGTATTTTCACATTCATAAGGATTACAATAATTGCTCAAAAATTACAACGGTATTGAAGGAAAGTAGTAAATGAAATGCGTTAAAGAAAAAGGAAATAAAAAGACAAGTCAGATTCAAATAAAGGTATTAAATAAAACAATAAAGAAAACAGTAAAGTCACATATAACATGAACTGGTAAAAGCCTAAAGATATCCCCAGCAGAGTCGCCATACTGTCGACGCCCCCTTTTTCTAAAGCAAAATCGGATTTACGACATTTGGGAGGATAACTCTATTCCCGTTTAGGAATTGGGTTTTTGTAATTGAAGAGTCACCACCTAATGATTAAGTGCATTAGGACACTAAGGGTTTTGAGTTTGAAAATCAGAGTTCAGGTAAGGGCTAGAAATTATCTCGAGGGGAAGGTGTTAGGCACCACTCAAGATCCACTAGTATGGTTCCCGGCCATGCTATATTGTGACTTTAAGGCAAACAAGTATACAAATAATTTCACACATAACGGTTGCAAATAGGTATGTAACAAGCATGTTGGATTCTACAATTTGTTTGAGGGAGGGTCTAAGTGCATAAAATTAGTCAAGGCATTGAATAAATAAAGAAGAAAAATTTAGTTAGAAAAGGAAGAATGCAGTAAAATTAAAGGGGATTTTTGGGGTAGTTGAAAAGACAGAATTTATTGATATTAAACAAATTTACACAAAGGAAAGGGGTCCTAGGTTTGTAAAACATATGGATCATCCACACAACACCGGTAACCAATCGTACATATAGTGTTATCGTGTGATCATCATCTCCATGTCTACCCTTCCTACCCCTGTCACGACCCTAGTTCACCAATTGTGAACACGTCATGACGGCACCTAGTCTTCGCGACCAGGTAAGCCTAACACATTGCAGAAGTAATAACAATTTAAAAATTTAAAATAAAAACTAAATAACATGAAAAATGTATACAATTGCCGCCTGGCACATACACTTTAATACCAAACACTGAAGTAACCTCCAAGACCCGGAAACCCACGGGCAACACAGGCTATGAGAAATCTAACACTGCTCTAGTCACCAGAATAGTCTAATAC
>MU707858.1:14078-26870 GCA_026770625.1 Nicotiana glauca
ATCTCGGAACTGGGTAGAATTTATATTTCCAGAAACCTCGCACTCTCACGAGTCTAACCATACCAAATTTATAAAATCCCCACATCATTTCGACCTTCCAATCAGTAATTCTATCCAAGAGGGTTTTCTACCTCCTTTCAATAAAATTCTCAGATTAAACACCAAAACTTGTAACAGATTCGAGTTATATAACCAAAATTGAGTTAAGAACACTTACCCCGTTGTTATCCAAGAAAATCTATCCAAAAATCGCCGAAACCAAGCTCCAAATCATTGAAAATGGGAAATGGGAACGAAGTCCTATTTCCATAACTTAAACATTCTGTCCAGGCCATTTTCCGCTTCTGCGGTCCAGGGGCCGCTTCTGCGGTCCAGGGGCCGCTTCTGCGGTCCCGCTTTTGCGGTGGGAATCACCGTTTTTACGGTCGAACTTAAAATGCCTGGGTCCGCTTTTACGGACTAAAAACTGCACCTACGGTTCCGCTTACGCGGAAAAAGGACCGCTTCTGCGGTTCTCCTAATATGGCGCCAAAACCGCTTATGCGATCTTCATATCGCAGAAGCGATCCCGCTTCTGCGGAACATAGATCCGTTTTTGCAATTCCTTACCAAAATTCCACTTCCGCTTCTGCGGCTTCCTGGCCGCTTAAGCGGCTCCGCTTCTGCGGCTCCAAAACTGCAGAAGCGAAAATACCAGAAGCAGCAGGCCAAAAATTTTCATAAGTCCAAAAATTCCCCGCTTAGCTACCCGAAATCATCCCGAGACCCCCCGGACCTCAACCAAAAGCACCAATACCACCTAATACCTTATTCAAACTTGTACCAATCCTTAAATCACCCAAAACAACGCCGGAAACACGAATTAATCAAAGATTCAAGTCTATGAACTTCAAATTCTAACCAAACACACTTTCGATTGAAAACCTATCCAAACCTTGTCCGAATGATCTAAAATTTTGTACACACCTCCCAAATGACATGACGGAGCTATAGAAACTTTTGGAATTCAAATCTGACCCTCGAATCAAAAACTTACTATCGGACCGGAAACTTCAAAAATTCAAACTTCGGCATTTTAAGCCTAAAAGAGCTACGGACCTCCAAATAACATTCCGAACATGCTCCCAACCCCGAAATCACCTAACAGAGCTAGAGGAACCATCGGATTTCCATTCCAAGGTCGTCTTCACACTGTTCCGAAAATGGAGCATTGTTTTTAACTCTTAAGCTTTCATTTAGGGACTAAGTGTCCCAAAACACTCCGAATCCTAGAACCGAGCATCCCGGCAAACCAAAATAGCAGAAATGAACTTAGGGAAAGCAGTTAATGGGGGTTCGGGGTGTAAATTCCAAAAATGACCGGCCGGGTCGTTACAACCCCGTTAAGGTATTAAGCGTGGAATGGTATCATTACCTACTGCATGCTATTACCCGTCCCACCTATCAGTCGCGGAGGCGTTTAGGACTACTAATCCTAAAGGGAGGGAGCTTGGCTTTTCAGACGTTTAAAAAGGATAAAATTCTAGGGCAACAATCAAAACACATAAAGCAGTTAATGGGAAAATAAGAACAATTAAAGGCTCAAGTAGGCCTCTTTACTTAAAGAAATAAGTTGTTTAGCACGTCTTACACATATTGTTCAGGGTCCTTAATTAAAATTAGCGTAGGAAGAATTGATTTACCACATATTTCCCAAATAGGGCGTCCGAATTAGTCCTGCTTAGATGTGGTTGCAGAACCTGACAATTGATTAATTATCTAACTATTTATCTGTGTTAAACAGGATCTATATGCATGATGGCTATTAATTCAGAGATGGGGGAGAACAAACTGATTCCAAAAATTGTTAAGTTCTACGAGTGATAGACAAATTACCACTGATTTTATATTTAAAAGGCGAGTGGGAAATTCAGATTTCATTTATTACTCCTATAGGCATGCTTTCTAGGCGTCATTGATTTTGTTATGCAGAAATCCTTTAGGCAAGTCATCAATGTGTGATTGACTTATTTTAGATCCTATAAGTAGATTTGCCTAATGACAGATGCACATGCAAAAATGCAGGAAATCCTATAAGCATATCATCTATTTGATGTGCAGAATTTCAACATCAATTCATTGACATGGTATATATTACGAAGTGCAGAAAACCTATAAGCATGGTATCTACGTGAAGAATGCAGAATTTGAAAGTGATAACCCTATGATCATGATTTCTAGGTGAAGGGGCAGAATTTGAAAGTATTAATCCTATAGACATGGTATCTACGTGAAGAATGCAGAATTTGAAAGTGATAGCTTATAAACATGATTTCTATATGGAAATACAGAGTTTGGAAGTGTTAACCTATAAACATGATTTCCAGGCAGAATTTGAAAGTAATAACCCTATGAACATGATTTCTATGTGGAAATGCAGAGTTTGAAAGTAATAATCCTATTAACATGATTTCTCTACAGAATTTGAAAGAGTATACATCATATAGGCATGGTATCTACCCCTTTGACATGCATTCAATCCCACCCCTTTTCACTATACCCCAGTAGTTGTTACAAAGTTTATTACAAAGCTTATTACAGTCCAAGTGAATCAAAAGGAATGATAAAATTACATCAGTGACTACATCTACATCTAATCAGCCTAATCCAGACTCAAAGTCTAATAATATGAGATAAACCAACTTCCATGATCGGATTTTCAAAGCCTATCTCTTATTTGGGATGTGTCAAAGTTTCAAGGAACTTCAAGAGTTCCAGGCAGTGCTTGCACCTCAAATATCATTGCAGAACAGATTGTAGTGCAGGGTGGAAGGGCCAACCCTCAAATGTACAAGTTCATAAGAAGGGGCCAGGACATAAGGACTAGGAGTAAGTGTAAGTGCAATGAAAGGGAATTAGGGGGAGCCAGGGCAGGCTGGTGGTCATGCCTAGCAACTGGGCTGCTGGAACACCCCTAACCAGCCTGTCAGCATAAAGATTAGAGAGTTAGGTCCTTTTGAAGGTTAGGTTCCGCCCTAGACAGCAATTTGGATGCTGCCAGGATATACCTTAACTCAATGCACATAAGGGAATGGGGGTATGGGAAATTGAAAGAGGCTAGGATCCAAAGGACCCAGTCTTAATCCATGACAACAATTTTGTATGTTGCCATGTCTTAAACTATATCCCAAGCACATAAAAGGGATGTGGATAGGGATTCATTGTAACAACAGATAGCAAGACATAAGTAGTTACTTTAAAATTGAACTCTACAAAGCAGCAAAGTAGGCATGGGCATAAAAGCTTGTATGTAAACACATTGGATTTGATGCTAGAATCAAAAGTAGGAAATACCAGTTCAAAGAAGCAAGTAAGGAGAAACAGTAGACTTATGGAAGCCAAAGTGCAATCAAGAAGCAAGAGTGTAGGTTTTAGAAGAGAGTTGTGATTTCTATATGCTTAAAAATTGTGTCTGTGATAATGAAAGAGCAAGGTATTTATAATTGAAAACAGGTGTAGAAAATAAGTCAAGAATCAGAGTTTAGTGGTAATTATGGAACTATGCACCAATTAAAATCAATCAGTATATGGACTTCCTTAAATTAAGGAGTTCAAATTTAAACGGTAATGGGCAGAAGTTATTTAAGGAAGGAGATCAAGTAAATATCTTGTGCAGAGCAGACAAATAAGGGTAAATGCATAGAAGACATTTAAGGTAAAAGTCTAGTGGTACTTGATTTGTGAAAACAAGGAAAGGGCATCAGTAAAACAGCCAGTAAGAGAACCAAATTGAAAGCCTTGTTCGAGTTAGAAAAGAGGTAATGGAAAGTTTTAATTTTGGGGAAAATCAGTAACAATCAAATAAGCAACATTAAAGGGATTCAGAATCAATTAACAGTTGGCAAAACTTTGAAAGAGAAGTTCTCATATATAAAACACATAGACATGTCAAGCAAGAAGGAGGTCATGCTAATTACGAAAGACTAGCAAGAAAGTTTCAAAATCACCAACACAGAAAAAGATCAAATTCAATTCATAAACTCGGAGTGATTCTGAGAGTTCAAAGTTTCAAAGTAGAACACTTGTCCAAACATAAAACCAAATTTTCTAAGGAAACCCCCAAATCCTAGGGTTTTTAAACTCGAATTCGATACAGAGAAGAGAAGGCAAGCTATTGAAACAGACTTAGAGACCTCTTTCAGAGTCTCATAAGAAGCATAGAAGCACAATAGCAAGTTCAAGGCAAATAGAACATAGAAACTAGTACAGGAAATAAGTTTTAAGAAAAGCTTGGAATTTAAAAGAGTTCAGGTAGTGTAAACTTAAAGAAACAGTCTATGAAACATGTCTAGAAAGAATCCAGGCAAAGTCCGGTAAAGGCAAACAAAGGACTAAAACTTAGTAGGAAAACACAGTAAAGAAACACATAAGATAGGCATATGAGAGCATGATATTGAAACCAGTATAAAACAGAACAGAGCACAACAAAAACTTCATAATACAGTAAATATAAGAACACACGAAGAAAACATGCGAGTCAGAAAAGAGCAAAATAAGAACATAGCAAGGATCGATTCACATCAAGAAAAGGAGAAGAAGAAGAGTTAGAACATTTTAAGCACCTTCCAGAAACCCTAATCTAAAAGAAGTAACTTTTGAAAGAAAATCAGAGAAAACGTTTAAGAAACTTAAGCAATAGTGCAAACATGTAACTGATCTAAAAATAATCGGAGAGAACCTTGATAGTTAGGGTTTCAGTTGAACCCTAGAGATAAGAAAGGCTTCGAAAATATCCGATCTAAGTCGGATAATGTCATAATCAGGCTGAAAAGACCAAGAGCCACCGGAGCAAGGCCGGAGATGGCCGGAATCAGTGAAGGTCTGAGTGAAGACCCTCGAGGTCTGGCCTTGAACCTTCGAACAACAGGCTTGCAGGAGCCATAGGAGGTAAGTATAGGCTGTCCATGGCCTAAAACGCTATGGACTCCGGTGAAAACACGGCGGAACAATGTAGGGGGAGGCAAGGGTTCCGGAGAACCTTGAGAGAGTTTGGGGATTCAAGGGCGGCTGAAGGGTGGAAATGAATTAGGGTTGAGGGGTAGTCTGTGAATTAAAAAAGGAAATGTTTAATTTGAGTCGTTGATCTTCAAGATCAACGCCTGTGATTAAAAGGGGGGGGGGGTCCGGTCGGGTATTATAATTGTGTTATGGATTTGGTTGGTTTTGAAAATGGGCCGGTTGAAATTGGGTTCAAATTGGGGCTGTAATGTGGCTATAATTGGAATGTAAATGGGTTATACGTTAAATAGCCAATTTTCCCCTTTTTGATTTAATAAAAATAGTTAAAATAACTTTCAAAACCAATTAAAAGCACTAAATTGATTAATAATATATAAATATTAATTTAAAAATACTGAGAGCAAATTTTGTGATTGTAAAATACTATTAATCGAAAAATAGGCTACAATTGCAATATAGCAATTTAGCTTTAAAAATACAAAATAAATTTGATAAAAATATGCAAAATCACCTTAATTATATCTTGGTGTAAATATGAGAATAAAAATAAATTATTCACGAAAAAAGATAGTCTGAAAATAATTATTGAATTTTGTACTATTAAAATAGACAATAAATTGATTTTAAAATCTTTAAAAATAAGGAAAAAATACCAAAACTATTGGGCATGCTTATATATGCATGTACATGCTATTTTGAGTATATAAAATACATAGGGAAAATTGGGTATCAACACCAATCTCCGTCACATATGAAGTATTTTGGACTTCTCCTTCAATATCTTTGCTTCCCACGAATTTCCAGATGCACACCAGTAAGCATTTCTTTGGCCAATATTTTCTTGTTTTTTTTCTTATGAAAGAAGAAGGCTAAAAAAATTATACTACTAAACTTCATCAACCTGTGTCTGACAGAAAACACTTTAGTGAAAGACATAGTGAAGGTTCATGGAATGTGGTTAAAAAACTAAGAAGAGCAACTAGGACATGACTATGGAGAATATAAAGACACTCTGTTAATTTTTTGAATAGAGAATAACTTGTAAATAAAGAACTAATTTTTTCTTTTTTTCCAAGGATGTAAGAGAAAACGAAATTGGATTTTGTGAATATAGATTTTTTTGTGTGAATTATGTGACTTGGATTGATTCAAATATGTTTGTGTCTTTTTTCATGAATTTCAAGTATATTTTTGTTAAAATTTCGCATGCTAAACTTAAGCATGAAGTAAATAACTTTTGATTTTTAAGCTGAAGTTTTGGTTAAAAGTCATAACAAAAGTGTCGAATGTAGCACAAAAACTTCAGCTCATCACTAAATACACTAAATAATTTCAGGAGTTTCTGCGTAAGTTATTTGAAAATTCTTTACGACAAAAACTATCGAGTCCAGGACAAAAACTTCAGCTTATCAAGTGTTGAAGTTTTTAGAAATGTACTCAATAACTTCAATACATTGGGCCGAAGCTTTTTGAAAAAGCTTTAAGACAAAAACTTCAGCTTATCAGGTGCTGAAGTTTTTGAAAATATACTAAAAAACTTAAGCACATTGGGTTGAAGTTTTTGAAAAAGCTTTAAGAGAAAAACTTTAGCATGATTTGGTATTTTTTTTAAGTTGATACTTATCTTTTTTGCTGTCACGACCCAAAATCCACCGAGAGTCGTGATGGCGCCGGGCACTGCTGCCAGGCAAGCCAACCAAAATACTTAATTAACTTCCAATTTTTGTATTGTCTAAAATTATTTTTCTTTATACATTAAATAACGAATAATAAAATATACAGAAATAACCGCGAAGTCTTTAACAAAACATAATATTTAATAATCCAAAACTCCTCCTAGAGCCCGGTGTCACGAGTGCATGAGCAATTTCTAAGAAATAATGCGATACAACAATCGTCCGAAATACAATATTGGATAGAAATAATTACAGAAAACTGAAAGAGACTCTGATGGCTGCGGATCGCCTCGAGAAGTGCAGCTCACCTAAGTCTCCATGTCATCCGTGCTGCTACGCACAGTAGGCTATTAGAGATACATATACATGTGCAACAAAAATGCACAGAAGTGTAATATGAGTACGAAAACAACGTGTACTCAATAAGTATCACATCTAATTTCGAAGAAGTAGAGACGATATGGTCGACTTCGACACTTATTAGTGGTCCAATAATGATATATAAATAATATGTTAAATCACAGATTTTTTATAAACATGATATAATTCGATTGGTTGAAGCAAATGAACAATTTTTCCTTTATAGGAAATATCCAAATTCCTTTTTATCATTTATACAATTGTTCTCAAGCCGGAAAGAGGCTATAACAACTTTAATAAGTTTCAATGCAAGCAATACAAGCATGCACAAATCATGTCGAGGCGTACTGTCCGCTGCAACAGAAAATAAACCGTGCACTGCCGAGGGTCGAACGACGCGAACCATAGATGTATCTATTACTCCGCTCGCGAACTATCCATGCGACGCGGTCAACATAAATTAAACAATCACCCTGCTCATTAATCATACATGCAACGCAGGTACACATAGAAATAAATGCTCAGATAGCAAATTAATAATTTATCAGGGAATATTTATTCAAATAAAAGACACTTTCTCTTTTAACAATTTCTGAAAAGAAGTTTAATCCTTTTTGAACTTTATTTATTAATTCGATGTGGTTTAAGCAATTCGAGTTGTCAATAGGTTTACAATTAATCGAACTATAGCATGCTTTTGGGTCCTATACTACCCGGACAGTAGCATAATAGTGGCTACGCACTGACTCTCGTCACCTCGTGCGTACATAGCCCCCACAAATAGGAAAACATAACCAATTAACTCACCTATGGGGACAATTCCCTCCTACAAGGTTAGAAAGGAGACTCACCTCACTCCGAAGATCCATAACCAGCATTCCGCGTCCTTTCGAGGACTCGAATCGATGCCCATTGTAAACCCATTAATATGTGCTAAGGTATTCATTATAATCCAATTTATAACAATTCCTAACCCCGATCAAAAAGTTGACAAAAATGCCCTCGCCCCGTGCCCGGAAATCTAAAATTTTTCGAATATAAAGTTTACCCATAGCCTCACGAACTGAAATATATGATTTTCTCTAAATTTCTTACCCAAAATCGTGGTTAAAATCCAAGAATACTAGTTTTCTAGGTTTTCCCTCAAACCTCAAGTTTTCTACAATTTTCCAAGTCTAAATCCATATATAAACCTTGTATATACTCAAAACTAGTAGAAATCACTTACCTCATGTTTGGTGATGAAAATGGCACTCCAAAGTTGCTCCAAAATCGGCTCCCATGGAAGAAAATAAAGTGAAAATCAGCCAAACTTAGATTTTTAAAGAAACCTCTCTGCCTCCAGCGGTTTCCGCATATGCGGTTATGACAGCAACCAGCACTTTTCTCGACACGAAAATGAGCATAACTCCCTCATACGATGTCCAAATTCAACGATGTTTTTTGCTATGGCTCTGAAATTATGATACGAATGCAATGGACCAATAAAAACTTAACTTGGAACTCTTTTTCTTATGTCCTAAGAAACGACGTTGAAACATCAAATAAGAGCGCGATTCAACCTGAAATACACCCGAGGCCCCCGAGACCCTGACCAATCACACCAAATAGTCCCAAAACACATTACGGACTTGATCGAGGCCTCAAATCACGTCAAACAATGCTAAAATAATGAATCCACTCCCAATCCAAGCTTTATGAACTTTAGAACTTCTAACTTCTACTTTCGATGCTTAAACCTATCAAATCTCTGATTGACCTCAAATTTTGCACACAAGTCATATTCGACATTTCGGACCAACTCCAACTTTTGGAATCGGATTACGACCCCGATATCAAAAAGTCCACTTACGGTCAAACTTCTCAAAAACCTTCAAATTTCTATCTTTAGCCAAATGGCTCCAAAATGACCTACGGACCTCCGAATTCACTTCCGATCGCGCTCCCAAGTCCAAAATCACCATACGGAGCTGCTCCCAGACTCGATCCCAAACGGACATTGATATCATTGAAATACACTTCAATCCAAACTTATGAAATTTCTATCAAAGTGCTACTTTTCCATAATAGGCGCCAAAATGCTCCCGGGTCATCCAAATCCCGATCCGAGCATACGCCCAAGTCTGAAATTATCATACGAACCTGCTGGAACCTTCAAATCTCAATTCTGAGGTCGTTTACTCAAAATTCCAATCCTAGTTAATTCTTTCAACTCTAAGCTTCCGAAATGAGAATTCTCTTTTCAAATCAACTTTGAATTTCCCGAAACTTAATTCTGACCATGCATACAAGTCATAATACCTGAAATGAAGGCCTCAGACTGCTGAACAATGCGCTAGAGCTCAAAACGACCGGTCAGGTCGTTACATTTGCATTTACTATCTACTTTTTGTTTTTTGTCAACTACTTCATCTTTCATTGAAATTTGTTTGAGTATATAGTAAATGATCCAAAAAGTTCTTTTTTAGGCTGAAGTTATTTTTTAACTATAGAAAAACTGTTGGCTTTACTAGGTCTGAAGTTACATTTCTTTTTGCAATTACTACATACTTGTTTTTACCACCTAGTTATCTTGTTTTATTCAATTTCTCTGAACGTAAAACAGTAAAATAGCTGAAAAGATACTTTTACATTTATAAATATTAAATTGATTATGTGAACTCTTTATCTATATTAACAATCTCTTCACTTGAAAATTTCATAGACTTCTATCATATTTCTTCAAATTTATATTCATCTTTAGTATTTCAGCTTTTGTTACAGAAATTTTTTTGGTGCAAGCGTGTGACGACCCAAAGGGTTATCACCTATTTTCTTATCGATTCCGAGCTTCTGAGGTCTTGAAAACCTCATTTATCATCGCCTCGATTTACGTGCACAGTCCGGACGCGTAGCCGGAAGCTCAAATACGACTTAGGTTAATATTTTGGGTAAATGGACCCGGAACCGTGATTTGACGATCCCGGGAGGTCCATAGGAAAATATGGGACTTGGGTGTATGCACAGAATCAAATTCCGAGGTCCTAGGCCCGAGAAATGAATTTTTGAGTAAAATTGTTTTCTGAAAATATTTAAGGAAAATGGAAATGAGTTCTTGCCTTTAGCAGAGTTTGCCTACAATAACAGCTACCAGTCGAGTATCCAGATGGCTCCTTATGAGGCTTTATATAGTAGGCGGTGTCGATCTCCGATTGGATGGTTTGAGCCGGGAGAGGCTCGATTTGGTTCAAGAGGCCTTAGAAAAGGTCAGGATTATTAAGGATAGGCTTCGTAGAACTCAGTCCAGGCAAAAGAGCTATGCAAATCGTAAGGTTCGAGATGTGGTTTTCATGGTTGGTGAGCGGGTATTGGTCCGAGTGTCGTCTATGAAGGGCGTGATGAGATTTGGGAAGAAGGGCAAGCTTATCCCTAGGTTCATTGGTCCATTGGAGAATCTTGATCGAGTGGGAGAGGTGGTTTATAGACTTGCATTGCCTCCGAGTTTATCAGCCGTGCACCCAGTGTTGCATGTGCCCATGCTTCGGAAGTATCACGGCGATCCATTCCACGAGTTAAATTTTAGCACTGTCCAGTTGGATAAGAGCTTGTCTTAGGAGGAGGAGTCGGTGGCTGTTCTAGACCGGCAGGTCTATCAGTTAAGATCCAAGAGTTTCCCCTCTGTTCGTGTTCAGTGGAGAGGTCAGCCTCCTGAGGCTTCGACCTGGGAGTCTGAGTCTGACATGCGAAGCAGTTATCCTCATCTATTCCCCGACTCAGGTACTTCCTTCTTCTGTCCGTTTGAGGACGAATGATTATTTTAGAGGTGGAGAATGTTATCTATTTCGAGCTTCTGAGGCCTTGAAAACCTTATTTACAGTCGCCTCGATTTGCGTGCGTAGTGCGGGCGCGTAGCCGGAAGCTCAAATGTGAAAATTTGCTAAGTTTTGATATTAAAATGAATAAATTTTACTTCAGTAAACATTTTGGGTAAACGGACTTGAACCCGTGATTTGACGTTCCCGAGAGGTCCATAGGAAAATGTGAGACTTGGGCGTATTCCCGGAATCTAATTCCGAGGTCCCAGGCCCGAGAAATGAATTTTTGAGTAAAATTGTTTTTTTTGAAAATATTTAAGGAAAATGGAAATGAAATTTGATTAGAAAGTGATGGTATCGGGCCCGTATTTTGGTTCCGGCGCCCGGTACAGGTCTTATATATGGTCTAAGCACTTTATATAAAGTTTGGTTGAAAACGGACGTCGTTTGACGTGTTTTAGACTCAAAATGGAAATTTTGATGTTTTATGAAAGTCGAAAGAATTCTTGGATTTTAAATCTTAATTCGTGGTATATGACGTTATTTTGGCGATTTGATCGCACGGTTAAGTTCGTAGGATGTTGTTGAGTTACTGTATGTGTTTGGTTAGGAGCCCTGAGGGCTCGGGAGTGTTTCAAAGGTGTCTCAGAGTGATTTCAGACTTAGGAAAATTGTAGAAAACTTGTAGAAATAATAGCCAAGAACAGTACCCCGTGAACAGTAAAAACGTGTGAACAGTAACCCGAAAACATTTTGGGCAGAATGTTAAGTTTTGAAAATGGGACTTCGTTCCCATTTTCCATTTTTGACGATTTGGAGCTCGGATAAGGAAATTTTTTGAGGGATTTTTGGAGAGAACAAAGTGGTAAGTGTTCTTAACTCAATTATGGTTGGATAACTTGAATCTATTACTTGTTTTGGCATTTAATCTGTGAATTTTGTTGGAAAAGTTTAGAAAACCCTCTTGGATAAAATCACGGATTTGAGGGTCAAATTGTGATGGGATTTGGATAATTTTGGTATGGTTAGACTCGTGAGGAGATAAGGAACCCGTTGATGTAAAAATTTCTGAGTTTCAAGACGTGGGCCCGGGGCTCGGATTTTTGCTAATTTCGAGAATGTTGGTATTTTTTGATTATTTCAATTGGTCTTTGTTCCCTTATCATGTTATGACGTATTCGTTATGATTTTGGATAGATTTGACGCACATGGAGGCCAATTCGAGGGGCAAGGGCATTGCGAGTTAAAGAACTAGCCGGTTTGAGGTGTATAATAATTTTAAATGATGACCTGAGGGTTTGAAACCCCGAATTTGCACAATGTAGTGCTATACTGAGTTGAGATACACGTTGTGTGACGAGCGTGAGGTCTAATGTTATTGGGGATTGTGACTTGGTCCATCTCGAATGATATTTTTACTATATTTTTTACGGAGTCTTATATTTGTTTATGATGAATTGGGTTTGTTGCCATGTTTAGGGCCTTATGCTGACGTGTAGAACCTTCAGGGGATTTTTGGCTGGTTTCGCTCACTTATTTGCTAAAAAAATTCATATTCTCAGTCATGTTTCCAATTGTTTAAGATAATATGAACCGGATTTTTGAAATGTTAATCCTAGATGAAAGAAATATGAGGGCTGAGATCCCTACCGTATATTATTTTGCCTGAGAGGCTGTGATTTTAATGACTAAGAAGGGTTGAGGACACAATAGTGAGAATATTATATATATATGGATCGGGTTGCGTCGTAGCAATATAGCGCTTGGGCTGTAGGAGCCCCTCCGGAGTATGCACACCTCCAGTGAACGCAGTTGACTATTATTATTATGGACCGGGCAGTACGCCACAACGATATACGGATCGGGCTGCACGCTGCAGCGATATATATATATATATATATATATATATATATATATATATATATATATATATATATATATATATATATATATATATATATATA
>MU707858.1:27320-95278 GCA_026770625.1 Nicotiana glauca
AGAACTAAGGATAAGAACGAATAAATGAACTAAAATGCTCGAGGAGCGGATTCATACTGAGTTATACTTGTTTTACCTGGTTTAAGGAATTTCACTTGATTTTCCTCATTTACTGTTGTTTAAATGCTTTTACTGTTTTGATATAGAACTGTTTAGTGCCTTTACGTGATTTCATTCTGTCAGTCATTGTTTATCGTTATTGCTCACTAGGTCGGAGTACTCACATTACTCCCTGCACCGTGTGTACAGGTACAGGTATTCCTGAGGCATTAAGCGAGCTTTCCTGCCATCTAGTTCTCATCGGAGTTATCGAGGTAGCTGCATGGTATCCGCATACCCAATTTCTCCCTCTATCTTTCCTTACTATTCCGCATTTTAGACATACTTCTGTATTAGGCTATTGAAACCTTATATTAGAGCCTCAGACTTGTGACACCGGATCAGTGGGTTGTTTTGTAGAGATTTTCATTGTTTTGGTTTCTGCACATTTCATCTTTTAAATTTAGACTTTTACTTATTAAATTGGTATCTATTTCTGATAATTGTTAATGAACTCTACAGGAAAAAAAGATTCGTGAGATGTTAATTGGTCGGGCTTGCCTAGCATCATGTTGGGCGCCATAACGAACGGGGTTCGGGTCGTGACAAAGCAGAAGTGGGAAGCCTAATATGGATGAAATTATGAAGAAGTGGGAGGCTTTGAAGTGTGAGTGGTACAATAACAAACCAGTGGCTAATCTTATGATTTTGTGGGATCAAATAAAGGCTGATTGGGAGATAATTAGACCAAAGCTCTGTGCCAATCAATCATTCCAAAACAGGTTTAACATGGAACGTAGTTATGGAGATTATTCAACCTCGTTTGACAAGGTTGTGCAACAGTTGGATAGTTTTCAGCTTCCCAGCTGGAACGACTATTCCAAGATGCAAAACAACCTGAAGACTCTTCTTCCTCTTATGGATAGAGTAATCGTCGAACAAAGTCAGTTGTGTGATGAATTCAACAAGTTGAAGATTGATCTTCTTGGATTTAGTGGTCTTTTGCCCGACTACCCTATAGTTATCTCCGATAGTGATAATGATGATCTTCTTGGATTTAGTGGTCTTTTGCCCGACTACCCTATAGTTATCTCCAATAGTGATAATGATGATATATTTAGAGCATTGAGGAATAATGTGATGATGATTATGATGGTCTTTTGCCCGACTACCCTATAGTTATCTCCCATAGAGCTGAAGTTTTTTAGATTCATTTTGTATAACTTTAGCCCATAGAGCTGAAGTTTTGTTTGCATTTTTGTGTTTTGTTCTGACCTCTTTTTATATCAATGAAATTGTAACACTCTTTGTTCTTACCTTTCTATTTTTATTATCCTTGTTATATGTTGGTATTTGCTTTATACTTCTTAGTTGCAGTATGGTACTTAGTTTTTATTAAGTTATTTTTCTACAACTTCAGCTTAGAGATGCTGCAACTTTTGTTTGTACATGCGTTTCTTTTTGTGTGATGTATGCGCATGTGTGTGTGTGAGTGTTTGTATGTGTGTGTTTGTTTAAGGATATGTATTTCACATACTATAACCTGAAGTTTTTTCTTGCAGAAATCATTGTGTACTTTTTTAAAATGCAACAAAACCTATAAGCATGTGCAACAAAAAAGCGTGATTTGTACTTTAGCAGTATATAAAATAGTCCAAGAGATTTTTTTTTATTTCTATGAAAAAAATCACATTTAAATTATGTCATACAATAAAGAAAGTCTAAATTCAGACCAAGGATTATTGAAGGTTGGAGTATTTTTCAGTGTGTTTCTTGGAATATGGATGAGGTGCTGGAGAAGACAAGCAAGTTATTCTGTTATGCCCAACTTGTTTACATCGACTGCATTTGGTAGACTTGAATGGTACTGATGATTCAGTTGCAGGTATATGCCTCTTCTTTTGTCTTCTTCCTTGTAAAATATCTACATCGGGAGGTTTTGTGATCTTAGATTGTACATTTTGTGGTATATCCCATGATTTTTGATCTCCGACGGTATTCACATGTCCTTCATATGTTTTCAACATGTTTTCTTTGAATACCAATTTGAGCAGTAATCAGATTTCTATAAATATCTCTTATTAATATCAGCAATTGCGTGTGGACAGGGCAATTCATCAAATTGAAATTTCAGGCAGTCATAAGTTCTCTTCTTTAAGTCAACAATGAATTCGATTCCTTCACTATTTATTCTAAGCAATATTAAGTCAAGGTTGAACACCTATCAAGGAATTAAAAATCTAGACAAACTATATTAGTGTATTTTTGCTTCAAAAAGAAAAAGTGTAAAAAATTTTAAATGTAAGAAGTAAATCACTGCAACACATATAAAAATCTAAAGTTAATAAATATACTCACAAATATTTTGCAAGCCAAGTTCATCTTCTTAGTCATTTCTTCTTCTGCCCATATTGATACTCTATGAAAAGTTTCATTTGGCTTTTTTCTCCGTTCGTAAAACCACTCTCCCAACTTTTCTTGCATGAAATCTAACATTCATAAAATAGGTATTTATCTCCCTTTTAGTAAAACGGAATTCATTAATTCTACCATGTTTGTTGTTAGCATATCATAACGTCACCGTGGGAACCACGATCGAGCCCATCTCTCGGGAGGCTCTTCCATTATGTAATTGTATGTTTTCTTGTCAATACTTTTGAGTTGGGACATTAACTGATTAAAATCTTCATTTTTGTATGACCTTGCAGCACTTTGAAAAAGATTTATTACCGTGGCTTTTGCGTGTCTTTGCTTTAAATTTTTCTCAAAGTGATGGAGGCAGATGCCATTGTGAGCTTCAGGAAAAACTTTTCTAATCCCATTTGTGATCGATTGGTTACTATCTGACAAGAAAACCAGTTCACGTCGGACTTGAATTGCTTTTCTCATTTCCCCCAGGAACCAAATGTATGCCTCATTGTCTTCTGATTCTGCTACACAAAAACATAGAGGAAAGATTTGATTGTTTGCATCTTTTGATACAGCAACAAATAGAACACCATGATATTTGGACTTTAAAAACGTTGCATCTACTGTAATAACATGTCTACAGTAGGACCAACCAGCTACTGATTACACAGGAGCAAAGAACATGTAAGCAAATTTGTACAGTGAAATACAAAAAAAAATCATAAGGTGTGAAGTTTTTCAAATAGGAACATTTGAAACTTCAGGCTGATGGTTAGTATTATTTTGCTTACCCATTCTGCGCATCTCATTTTATGTTTGTGTATGTTCCTGGGTTTTTGGCCACCATCTTATGTAGGTATGAAGGAAGAATCTGGTAGTTCTCTTCAGGTGTTCCCCTTATGCAAGCAACAACCTTTTGAATAGCACGCCATGCCTTGTGATAACTAATATCAGTTCTAAATTTCTTTTTCATTTCATTTTCTATAAAGGCTGGTGTAACCTCTATCTTTTTGTCTCGAACATGTTCTATAATTTGTTCACTTATAAAATTTGATGTAGCATGCTTCTGATCTGATTTTCTTGCATCAACTGAGCATTTATGGATGTTATGATATTTTATCACCCTGAACAGTGTGAATTTTTTTATTCTAGTAGCACTTACATTCCAACCACATTTGTCCATGATGCATTTCAGCTCGTATCTCTTGGAACATGATCTAACAACAGTGAATTCAGCTTTCTGGTTTATCTCCAAGTTGCAGAAAAATTTAGTCATGTTTTGTTTGTTCTCAAAGATTGATCGAACTCTTACTTTCTTAGGCAACACATCGTGCCCAAATATTTTACATGGTGGGAATTCTTTCACCTTTCTCCTCGCTCTTTTTCCTGATTTCTGAGAAGCACAAGAACTTTCAGCAAATTTTTCAATTCTATCTAATGTTATCGGTATAAGCTCCATGTTTACTTAATCTTTGTTGTAGCTTATCATTACAGAAGGTAACAAAAAGCTTTGTTGGATTATGTGTTGGTTGTCAATTTGCATTATTAGTTGTCCTTCTTCTTCTTGGTCATCGACAAACTTGTATGAATTTATTGTAGGAGGGGGTAATTGTGGCAGCACTATATATTCTAAAGCAGCTGTAATGTTAGAAGGATGTTGCCCGTTGTCTACTTCTATTATTGGCTGTCGTACTTCATGTTGATAGTCAGCCTCAGGTTCTGAATCTATGGCATATGCAAGATATTGGTTGAATGCTACAGATTCTGAAGGTTATATTTTTCCAATAATGAAATAGAAATTCTTGTAGGTTGAATCAGTTGTAAGCAAATGTATACACGTACTGAGTTCTTCATCTGAAGTTACAAGCATTCCTTTACTTATATTTAGTTTGATATCAAATCATACTTTTAGTACATATCTGGTTGAATCAATATTTGCAACTTCATTAATTTTCTTCAAGAAACTGTTGAATGATATATGCTTGTTAAGTAGAACAAGTTTTGTATTATGATCCAGTATTTGAAATCAGGAGTCCAACACCTATTGAAAGTTATAACAACGCAAATCAGATTCATCCTGTAGATTGTAGTATTGGTTAAAAGTCATAACAAAAGTGTAAAATGTAGGACAAAAACTTCAGCTTATCACTAAATACACTAAATAAACAAAAGCTTTATGATAAATACTATCCAGCCTAGGACAAAAACTTTAGCTTATCAAGTGCTGAAATTGTTAGAATTGAACTAAATAACTTCAGCACATTGAGCTGAAGTTATTTGAAAAAGCTTTAGGATAAAAACTATTGAGTGCAGAAGAAAAACTTCAGCTTATCAAGTGCTGAAGTGTTTAGAAATGAACTAAATAACTTCAGCACATTGAGCTGAAGTTATTTGAATAAGCTTTAGACAAAAACTATTGAGTCCGGGAGAAACACTTCAACTTATTAAATGCTGAAGATTTTAGAAATGAACTAAATAACTTCAGCTCAATATAACTTCAGCACATTGAGCTGAAGTTTTAGAAAATGAACTCACCAAACTTGAGCACGTTTCAGCAGTAATTGCATAGTGCAGAGAAGTGAACATAATAAAGACAATTAAAGTAGTAATTATATTCCGTTGGGGGTACGTGTTAGTGTAATAATTACATTCATATCACATTCATGCACACTTTTCTTTAGACAACGTTTAAAATTCCTCTTTGCCTTTTCATATGCCATGCATAAGTTTTTTCCCTATAAAAGCACGCTATACATTGAGAGTTTATTCACTCAAACACATATATTTTAGCAGATATAAAATACAAAAGGGAAAAAAATGGATGCTGTCATCAGGCAAATAGTGGAAGAAATAAAGCAAGACATTATAGAGGCCTTTGAGGTGAAACTGGATGAGCTGATAGACAAGTACGACAGGGAGCTCGAAGAAATCAACAACAAGCTTGATACGCTTGAGATGTATGCAAGATTTGACAATCTTGCTAATAAAGATGCTCGTCCATCTGGTAGTGACGACAAAAACGATGACGATGATGGTGATAATATGGACAATTAGTTTTTTTTTTTTTTTTTGTTAATTTATCCTTTTAATATTTAATAAAATGTTCAGTTTTTGTTATAAGGTTTTTGTGCATTTTTTTAATATTAATTATATTCAAAATTAAAAAATAGTAGAGGAAATCATTAACTTCAGCTCTTCTTGCTTAAGTATTTAAAGATTAACTGAAAAACTTCAGCTCTTCCTGCTGAAGTTTTTAAATATTAACTAAAAAACTTCAGCACCTATGCCGAGGTTTTTCGTGCAATATGTAATTTTAATTTATGTTTTTTTTAGCCTAGTGTAGGAGAAAAACTTCATCAACTCATATTGCCGAAGTTTTTACAGATTACATAAAAATCTTCAGCAACTAATGCTTAAGTTTTTTTGCAATATAAAATTTTAATTTATGTTTAATATTTAACCAGTGTAGGAGGAAAACTTCAGCTCGTTTTGGTAAATTTTTTAAATATGAACAAAATAACTTCATCTTGTTTAGCAAATAAACAATGATAACACTCATATAACTCATTTTAATAAATTTTCAGATATGAACTAAATAACTTCAGCTTATTTAGCAAATAAACCAACAATTTCAGCATATTTGTCGGATTAGATGTTAGAAGTGAACGTCAAACATTTTTAGAATGCAAATTCAGCATATCAGTGAAGTTCATGAAACAAATTTTGAATATTTATAATGTATTTTGTAATTTTGAATTTGAATCTAGTTCAAATCTGGTTTGCGATAGGCGATCTCAGGAGAGACGGAGTGATGGAGGAGATACGGCTCTGGAATTTGAATCTGGGTATGGTTGATGCATCTTTTATATATTTTGGAAGGGGCATAATGATCATATAAATACGATTTTTTTGTTAGTTGGTTACGAAATCTATAGTTCTTAAAAATAGGGTATAGTTTAAAAGGTGGCATAAATATAGGGTACGGCTGCAAATCGCCCGTGAGTGTTTCACAAAATCTCTCTAGGTTATTAGTTTTTATTACGATAGATAACAAAATTGTATGTAAAAAGCAAATTCAATACCACAAAATTTATTGCTCGTGCTAACATTAGATACAATTAAGTTTCTTCGGTCTCTCTAGTGATAAAAATTATGTGGGGTAACCACTTTTTAAAGTGGTATTTACTTTTTATCTAGTATTTTCAATGCTTAATAATAGTAGCCACTAGTATATTAAAATTAATATGAAAAGATCATGTTACCCTTTCTTCTATCTCTTTTATGTTAGGGAGAAGAACTGTATTGAACGGAATTGGAATGCTTTCAGAAATATAACATGAATGGACTTTGCTCAAGTTCTGGCGCCACTATTGGCCAATATATTTGCACCTGCATTTATAATTGTACTTGATCAATTCCCTTTTGATGTAACTCTGATTCAAATATATACTTGACTTACGAATGAATATTAATGTCAGAATATTTCATTCCTTTTTGGCATTTAACCTTTTATTTTTTTTGTTTAACCATCCGTTATTTGAAGTCTAATTATGCAACTATTTCAGATCCACCTTATGTAAGATTACTAGGGAATAAACATGTATTGTGAATCTTAGAGTAATCAAAGAGAATTTTGGTTTCATTCTCTAGAAAACAAATCGTCGTCACTTGTATTTTCATCGACTAATAATGAAAAGGTTATATAGATTTGTCTTATCAATATTGCATCCAAGCCGAATCTGACATCAATCTTATATATAAACTGCAATTATTATTATTATTATTATTATTATTATATTATATTATATTATTATTATTATTATTATTATTATTTTGCTAAAATATACAAATAATGTTTGATTTTCTGCTACCTTATGGATCATGAACTTATAGTTATAAGTTCAAAATTTAAGGATTCTTGGTCCTGAACTTCGAGTTCCAAGTTCAAAAGTTAAGGACACTTGGTCCTGGACTTGGAATTACAAGTTCAAAAGCTAAGGATTATTGGTCCTGAACTTAGACTAACAAGCTCAAAAGTTAAGGATAATAGGTCTTGAGTCCTGAACTTAGACTAACAAGCTCAAAAGTTAAGGACAGTAGGTCCTGAACTTAGTCTAAGAAGCCCATAAGTTAAGGACAATAGGTCCTGAACTTAGACTAACAAGCTCAAAAGTTAAGGACACTTGATCTTGAACTTACAGTTACAAGTTCAAAAATTAATGATACTTGATCCAGAACTTAAACTAACAAGCTCAAAATTTAAGGACAATAGTTCCTGAACTTATACTTATAAGTTCAAAAGTTAAGGACAAGTAGTCCTTAATTGGAGTTACAAGCACAGAAATTAAGGACAGGTGGTCCAGAACTTCGAGTTCCAAGTTCAAAAGTCAAGGATATGTAGTCTTGAAATCCTGAACTTGGAGTTGCACGTTCAAAAGTTAAGTACATGTAGTCCTGAAGTCCTGAACTTAGAGTTGCTAGTTCAAAAGTTAAGGACACTTGGTCCTGAACTTTATGAACAAAAAAGTCTTTTCGTCCGGGCAGGTAAAATTTATTAAATCAGTGGCTAAAGACTAAAGATATTTTAGATAGTAGCTTAAAAGTAAATACATGTGTTATTAGTGGCTAACCGTGCACTTCCCCCTCTCTAGTGCGAGTTCGTTTTTGAAGAATTCCCTAAATAGCAATTTACCCCACCATTATATATAAAATTATTTACAGTTATTATTTATAAATATAATCATATATAATTAGTGTATAATGTATGCATATTTGCTAGAGAAAATAAATAGAAAATTTGGTCGATTATTTATATAACGGAAAATGGTCATATATGCCAGTGAACTATGCGAATTAAGACAGATATGTCTGTCGTTAATAGTTTGGCACAAATATGCCCAATCCATCCAGTACTTGTTCATTCATGCCCTAGTTTAACGGAATCACTATTTTGTCTTTCTTAAATAATTAATAACCGGACTCGACTAAAATATGCTGACCCGATCCGCTAGGACTCGACCCACTTATTTTAAAGATATTTTTTGATATATTATTTTTGTTTGATTGAGAAATTATGTGATAATCATATTTATTTATTTGAGTAATTTGATAATCAATTTTCTTTTTTTATACATTATTTCGGTAAGTAATCCTACTAAAAATAGTAATTGATATTTATTTATTATTTTAATAATATAATATTTAAATTAGTTTATGCTTTCTTCAATCATTTTACCATCTAGAAAAAAATAAAAATAAAAATAAAAGGTAAAATGATTGAAGAAAGCACAAACTAATTCGATGATTATATTGTTAAAATAATAAGTAAATATCAATTAGTACTAGTTTTAGTAGGATTACTTCTTGAATTGATGTATAACAAAAAAATCGATTATCAAATTACTCAAATAAATAAATATGATTATCTCACAATTTCTCAATCAAATAAAAATAATATATCAAAAAATATCTTTGAAATAAGGGTGGATCGGGTCCTAGCGGATCGGGTCAACAGATTTTTGTTAGGCCTGGTTATTAATTATTTAAGAAAGACAAAATACCTGTTCCGTTAAACTAAGGGCAAAAATAAACAAGTATTGGACGGATTAGGCATATCTGTGCAAAACTATTAAATACAGACATATCTGTCCTAATTCGGATGGTTCACTGACATATATGATGTTACATTCAGTTGGAACTACTGAAGCCCAACATTATTAGGCCTACTCTGGGCCTAACATTGTCTTCAAATGGTGAAAATAACATGCGCTAGCCAAATTTTACTACTAAAAAAGGGAAAAAATTAACTGCCAAAATCAATCGATGTTGGTCGGTAATTAGCAAAAATAGACCAATTTGTGGCGGTAGGTAATTGTATGGTCAAAGACCCAACCGACTGATATAGATCGACATTTTTTACCCGATTTGGTTTGATCAATTAAATTCAAAAAAAGAAAAAATTGCTGAAAAAATCGACTGAAGTCGATCGATATTTTAATTACGTAATTAAAAAATGCACCATCTGAAAATCGAACCAGGGTCTGTACTATGGCAAGAAACTATTATACTACTAGACCATTGCTGCATTTTATTTTAAAATTATCTTTTATTTATTGTACTTTAATTGCATTTTCGCGCAAAGTTTAACCAAACGATGTCGACCGGTTTAATTAAAAAATAAAATTACCGACCAAAATTGATCGGTGTTTTAAAATAACCAGTCAAAATAACTGACCAATTGTGGTCGATTTTTTGAATATTAATTTTAATTTATTTTAAATAAAAAATCTACCAAAGTTGGTCGGTTTCTTGAAAAATAAATTTCGCGGGACACAAAAATAATTTTCCACATTTTTGCGCCAAAAGAAAATGACAAAAGTTGGTCGATTCTGTAAAATAAATTGGAATGTGAAATATTTTGAACCAGTTTTTTACAGACCAAAGTTGGTCGGTCGACTGCGGTCGATTTTGGCCAAATTTCTAGTTGTGTTTTCGGACTAGTAAACGAAAAATAGCATGCGTTCGCAAAGTCATTGAAAATTAACCACTATTTTGTTGAACCACGAAAAGCACCAGCATAATATGCCGAATTAAGGAGCCCATGCATATAAACTTTTAGCATATTATGTTGGAAAGTTTCAGTATAATATGCTGGATTATGGAGCTCCTATATAAACTTCCAGCATATTGTGTTGGAACTCCAACACATTATGAAATTCCACCATATTACGCTGGGATCTCATTTATAAAATTCTTGAACTTCAGCATATTATGTTGGAACTCTAGCACACAGAAAGTTCTAAGCATAATATGCAGATTATGGAGCTTCTGTGTATGTACATCCAACATATTATGTTAGAACTCCAGCACATTATGAAATTCCAGCACATTATATAGGGATTTCATATTATGCTGGAATTTTTTCGGATTTTGTAACGACCCGGCCGGTCGTTTCATGAGTTACCACTCTGATTTCCCTATTTATTCTTCTCTATATGTTTTTCAAATGTATTTAAACGCATCATGTTGGTTAGTTTGGGTTCGGAGTGCTTTTGTAGAGAAATGAGATACTTAGTTTCTTAAGTTGACCTTTTAGTTGGAAAAGTCAACCAGAAGTTAATTTGTGAGTTAATGATCTCGGAACTTGGTTTTTATGGTTCGGATAGCTTCGTGAGGTGATTTGGAAAATAGGAGCATGATCAGAATGTATTTTGGAGGTCATGGGTAGATTTAGGCTTGAATTGGCGAAATTGAAATTTTGGCATCTTTCTGTTGGTAGTGGAAATTTTGATATCGGGGTTAGAATAGAATTTCGGAAATTGGAGTAGGTCCGTTGTTTCATTTGAGACGTGTGTGCAAACTTTTATGTCATTCGGACGAGGTTTGATAGACTTTTTGATCGAATTCGAAATTTTGAAGTTTTGGAATTTTTTAGGCTTGAATCCGATGATGATTTGATGTTTTGATGTTATTTTGAGCGTTCCAAAGGTTTGAAAAAATTTGAATGATTTTATGGGACGTGTTGTTAAGTTTGGTTGAGGTCCTGAGGGTCTCAAGTGAGTTTCGGGTGGTTAATAGGTCAAATTCTTGTTTTTAGAAGTTGCAGATTTCTTCAGTTTTGTGTTGCAAAGATTTGTCCTTCACGTTCGCGAAGGGATGTGAAGTAAGGTAGGAGAATTGCTCTTTGCATTCGCGATGTTGGTCCCACGTTCACGAAGGGTGAGGTTAAGTATGCATCGCGAACCCGAAGTAGGTCCCGCGTTCGTATAAAGTAATTGGAGCAGCTGGGACCTCAGGAGTTTTATGCTTCGCGTTCGCGTAGGTAAGGTCGCATTCACGAAGGCTTGGAAGGTTGAAGCATCGGGTTCATGTGGAGTGTGTCGCATTCGTGAAGGAGGAATAATTGGTCAGCGAATTTTTTTCTTTCACGAACTTGAGGCTTTGACCGTGTTCTCGAAGAAGGAAATATCACTTGGGCAGAATATTTAATGCCTTCGCGAGTTTTGGTCTATTTTCCACCATTGTTGAGCAGTTTTGAAACTTTTTGAGAGGGATTAAAGAGGGAATCAAAGGGAAACACTTGGAGGTAAGATTTTTGAACTCATTACTCAATTCTATGATGATTTCTACCCAATTAGACATGAAATTAGTGGGATTTAAAACCTAAATTGGGGAATTGGGGCTTGAAATTGGGGACTTTAGTTTAAGGACTTGAGAGGTCGTTTGTGGTCGGATTTTGATGTATTTGGTATGTATGAACTCGTAAGAGTGTAAGGATTCTAGTTTCGTAATTTTTATCAGAATTCGAGACGTAGGACTGGTGGTTGGGTGTGGCAAATTTTGGGATTTTTGAGTTCAATTGATTATTTTTGCTTGGGCTTTGTTCCTTTAGCACGTATTAATGGTATGATACTGATTTTGGTTGGATTTAAAGCAATTGGAGGTCGATTCGAGGGGCAAAGGCATCGCGGGCTAGAGTTTGGACCAGATTGAGGTAAGTAATGATTGTTAATGTTGTCTTGAGGGTATGAAACCCCAGATTTCACATCGTTGTGCTATTTTAAGGTGACACACATGCTAGAGGATGAGCGTGGGGTCGTGCACCATTGAAAATTATGAAAGTCCATCCCGTACGACTGTTAAGTTGCGTATTTGATTAAAAACTGTTTGATATCATTATGTTTTGGAAAGTATTACAATGTTTTAGGTTGAATGCCATATTTGGGCCTCGTGCCAACTATTTTGGACCCTTAGGAGCTTTTTACTACTATTTCTTACTATTTTGATTTCATATTTGTACTCAGTCATGCTGTATTCTACTGTTTTCATAACTTAGCCGTATTTAATCCGTTTTGATAATTCAAATGATATTTTGGGCTGAGCAACATGTTTTACTATTGTTCGAGGGGCCAGAGAGATTTCTGACTGAGTGAGGCCGAGGGAACGTATTGTAAGGATATCATGGATCGGACTGCGCATCGTAACATGTGTACTGATTGTGATATTTGAGAGGTCGAGGGCCTGATTTATTGTGCGACAAGATGGCTTGTGATAGCACATGGGTTGTAAGAGCCCCTTCGGAGTCTGAACACCTCCAGTAAGTGCATGTACCCAGTGTGAGAGATGTACCCAGTAAGTGCATGTACCCAGTGCATGTACCCAGTGTGAGAGATGTTATATTGTCCGAGGGGCTGTTATTGTTTTCATGTTGTTGCTCGAGAGGCTGATATCGAGTGATTGTGAGGTAACCTGAGGGGCTGGTTCTGTTGATATCTTGCCCGAGGGGTGGTTATGGTACATGTTTTGCCCAAGGGGCTGTTTATGTTTCTACCTTTTACTCACTGTTTTCATCACTCGTAGAAACTATTGAAAGATGTTTTTAAAAGGTTTTATTGAACTGAGTTGTTTTTACGAGTTTTGTTGACTTACTGTATTGATTCTGCACATATATTGTTCTGCTGTGGTGCTATGACGTGAAATCACCTATTTTCTTACTCCTTAGCTGCCTTTACTTTTATTATTTGCTGAGTTGACATACTCACATTACTCCCTGCACCTTGTGTGCAGATCTAGGATTCTCGGCGCGCAATAGTGAGTGCTGATCAGTCTTCCAGCAGGTCTCCGGAGTTGACTAGGTAACTACTTGCCGTTTGCAGCCCGGTGCTTGTCCTTCCTATCTTTTTTAGATTGTCTTAGTATTTTATTTTCAGACTATGTTTTCCTTTCTTGTTCCTAGACGAGTTGTAGTTTCTCATGACTGATGACACCCCGATGTCGGGCTTGTGTTATATTTCTGCACTGCTTGTTTAAACATATATTGTGGGCTTTTAATTAATTAATGGTTTGATATGACTTATTATGTATTCCTGGCTGGTTTTGGGGTTTGTGTTGGCTGGCCTAGTATCACGTTAGGCGCCATCACGATCGGGTCTGTTTTGGATCGTGACAAGTTGGTATCAGAGCGTAGGTTACATAGGTCTCATTTCAACATTAAATCTTCTAGTTTAATGTAGCAATTAATTAATATGAGTTTTTCTTCATATATTTTTTTTTCTTCTCTAATTAAGAGTAGCTAGACTTATAAGTTAGGGTTGTGGCTCAACCATAGTGTGGGTAATTAGAGGGTCTTGTGTTTTAGGGCTTGATTGACTATAGGTGTTTGATGTTTGGACTAATTTCATGTTTAATTGCTAAATTAGTGGTTGCAAATACTAGTTTGTGTTTAGTTGATTTTGGCTCTTCTTGAGAAAGAGATCCTAAGTCTCTAAAATTGGTCTAACAAGGAATTGGGGCGTACTCAAGAGATTGATAGCCCCAATTAAAGGGTTAAACCTAGAGATAGTAATACCTGACTTAACCTGATTGCTTGTGCAAATTTGCATACCAAATTGATCTTGAGAAAGTCAATTCGACCAAAATCACTCGAACTACCGAGAGATATAGAGTGAGCAGAATCGAGCAATGGTTATATCATACTCTCCAAATGTGCCAATCTAGATTTAGACTCAAGAATCCGTTAATTGACCACCTGGCGGAAGTCACTACCCTAGTGCCTTTTAATCATTTGAACAACTTGCAATAGTTTAACCTCAACTTACTTTAGTTTAATTGAGCATTGTAGTTTTATAAAATTAGAATGTTAATCAAAACCAAAAATGTATAGAAGTGCAATTAAGAGTAAATACACAACTCCGCGTTAGATAGACACCCGACTCCAACATCTAGCTCCATGTGGAAATCGATCCCAACCTTAATCGGGTAAAAGCTTCTTCGACCTCTCTCGCTACTCAATAGTAGTGTAGTGTTGGCCTCGATTACTTTTTGGTGTCATTGCCGGGGAGCTAATGGTTTTGAGTATCTATCTAAATAGTTTAGTGTTTTGTTCTTCTTTCCTTCTTTGTTACTAATTTGTGTGTGTCAAAACTTTAGGTACAAAATGGCATTAAATGATAATGAACCTCTTACGAACGTGATTCCGGGGGAGGAGGTTGATGATAATGGAGAGGATGAGGTGCCTCTTGTGCCTCTAGGACAACAAAGAGGCCGCCAGGCCAATTTTAATGAGAATATTCCAGACCCTCCTCCACCACCTCGAAGAGCGGTTCCTCGGGTGCTCCCAAACCAAGGCTATGCAAGTTCAATTGTCCCACTCCGGATCCGGGCGGGCAATTTCCAAATTACTAATGTGATGTTGACATTGCTGGAGCAGCGTGGGTACTTCACGGGCACTGCCACTCAAAATGCTTACAAACATCTCAAGGGGTTCGTGGATACCTGTTGGGGGAGCAAGCAAACTAGTGTGTCTGAGGATGCACTCCAGTTGAGACTTTTCCCATTTTCACTTAGAAGGAAGGCTTTAGATTGGCTTGAGCGACTTCCCAACCATTCTATCACTACTTGGGATGAGTTATCGAACAAGTTTATTGCAAAGTTCTTTTACCGGGGCATTTGGCAGCTTTGTGGGATGAGATCTTAGCTTTCAAGCAGGAGCCCACCGAACCATTGCATGAGATTTGGGAGAGATATAGAACTATGGTGAAGGAATGCCCAAACAATGATATGACGGAGAATATATTGCAATAAACTTTCTAATGGGGCTTCAGCACAACAAATCAATGCATAGTGAATCAACTTGCTGGCCATAATTTCATGAAACTGACGTATGATGAATCTTGTGGCATTCTTGATGAGATGGCTGACAATTCCTTCGCTTGGCAAAATAGAGCCAATGTGCCCCAGGGTGACCTTACAGTCACTCATTTGCACAAAGAATTACATGATCATAGGCAAGCAATAGCTGAGTTGACAATAACTGTGAACCAACTAGCGAAGTCACAATTGCAATAAGTCCAAAATCCTCGCCAAGTGAATTCCATGAAGGGTGTTAACATGTTAGTGAACCAAAGAAGACAAAGAGGTCAACAGAACTAAGGGAATTCAGATCAATTTGACAATGATGGTAGTGGATTTCAAGATGATGGATATGATGGGCAAAATGAAGAGGTACAATATGTCAATAATTGTCAAGGCCAAAGAGGTAATTCTTCCAACCAACAGCAACAATGGAGATCCTAAGGCAATTGGGGTAATCAACAACAAGTCAACAATAATTGGAACAATCACCAACAAGGGAACAACAATTGGGGAAACAATAATCACAATCCAAATTGGGGCAATCAAAACGACGATCGAAGCAATCAAGGAAACTGGGGCAACAACAATAACCAGGGTGGATGGAACAATAACCACGGAAATCAAGGGCAAGGTTGTCAAAGGCCCCCAATGTACCAACAACCGAGCAATCCACCACCGTTTCCATCCCAGGGTTCTAGTTCTTCTAGTAATGATATGGGTAGAATTGAAATGATGTTCGAACAAATGATGAAGAAGAATGCAGATTCGGATGCTCAGTTATCTTCTCACAATACTTCCATTAGAAATTTGGAGCTGCAGCTAGGCCAAATCTCTCAGTCTTTGAATACATGCCCTAAGGGTGCTTTACCAAGCGATAGGGTAGTAAACACAAAGGGTGGGAACAATCATGTTATGGCGTCAACTACTAGGAGTGGACAAGGCGGTGATGTGAATGCCTCCAAACTAAAGCAAGTTTTGGGTGATGAAGTTAAGTTGCAAGAAAATGAAGTTCCATTGGTGGTTGAGAATGTGGTTGATGAAAATGTGAATGAAGAAGTGAGGATTGATATTCAAGATGCCGAGATGGAAATGCAAGACACCGTGAACCCGTCTAGGAAACACGTAATAGACATGCCGGAGCCGGTTGTGCCAAAAGCCAAGGCACCCTTGCCTAGTCCACCTCCACCTTATCCTCAAAGGCTAGCCAAGCAGAAAAATGAGAATCAGTTCAAAAATTTCATTGACATGATGAAGAGCTTATCCATCAATGTGCCTTTGGTGGAGGCTTTGGAGAAAATGTCTGGCTATGCTAAATTCATGAATGATTTGGTGACAAAGAAAAGATTCATGGACTGTGAAACTATCAAGATGACCCACCAAGTTAGTGCTATATTTCATTCAATGGCTCCAAATTTGGAGGATCACGGGGCTTTCACTATCCCTTGCACTATTGGAAGTGCAGACTTTGCTAAAGCTTTTTGTGATTTAGGGGCAAGCATCAACTTGATGCCCTGCTCTGTTTTTAAGACTTTGGGTATTGGGCCATCGAGGCCAACTTCCATGAGATTGAAAATGGCAGATAGATCAATGAAGCGACCACTGGGTACTGTTGATGATGTGCTTGTCGAGGTGGACAAATTTATCTTGCCAGCTGATTTTGTGATCTTGGATTGTGACGTAGACTATGAAGTCCCAATTATATTGGGGAGAGATTTCCTTGCTACCGGGAAGGCTCTAGTTGATGTGAAGCAGGGGAACTCACTTTTTGGGTGGATGATGAAAAGGTGGTCTTTCATGTGTGCAAGTTAGTGAAACAGCCCAGTTGTACCGAAGTGTGCTCATTTGTCGATCTTGTCACGACTATGATAATTGATGATACTAGTGCAATAGTTAATGTGGAAGACACTCTGGAGGCCATTTTGGTTAAACCTTGATGTCAATGATGATGAGGGCCGAGTGGAGTGTGTGAATACTTTACATGGAATGGGCTCTTATTCTTATGAGCCTAGGAAACTCTCCTTGGATCTTGAAAATCGGAATAATTCAATTAAGGAACCTCTGGTGTTGGAGTTGAAACCATTGCCTCCACACCTCAGGTATGAATTCTTAGGCCCTAGTTTAACTTTACCAGTTATTATTTCCTCTTGTCTTACTAACATGTAGATAGATGCCATATTGGTGGTGCTCAAAAAGTGGAAGAAGGCAATTGGATGGACTTTACCTGATATTCGGGGAATAAGCCCCGCATCTGTATGCACAAGATTATTCTTGAAGATGATGCAAAATCCTCCTTGGAACATCAAAGGAGGTTGAACGAGGCAATGCAAGAAGTTGTGAAAAAGGAGGTGATCAAGTTGTCAGATGCAGGGGTTGTGTACCCGATTTCTGACAGCTCATGGACTTCACCGGTGCAGTGTGTGCCGAAGAAGGGTGGTATGACCGTGGTGACCAATGATAATAATGAACTAATTCCTACCCGGACAGTTACCGAATAGAGGGTGTCATTGGACTATCGCAAGCTGAACAAGGTAACCTACAAGGATCATTTTCCATTACCTTTCCTTACTAGATGCTTGATCGTCTTGCTGGGCGTGTCTTCTATTATTTCTTGGATGGATATTCTGGGCACAACCAAATCTTAATCGCTTTGGAAGATCAAGAGAAGACCACATTTACTTGTCCATATTGCACCTTTGCTTTTTCTCAGATGCCTTTCGGGTTGTGTAATGGCCCGATGATATTCCAATGATGTATGATGGCCATTTTCATCAATATGGTGGAAGATATTTTAGAGGTGTTCATGGAAGACTTTAGTATGGTGGGTGATTCATTTGATGAATGTTTGAACAATCTGGATAGAGTGTTGGCCCGTTGTGAAGACACCAATTTTGTACTCAATTGGGAAAAATGTCACTTCATTGTTGTTTACTGTAAAAATGGTAACAACAATTAAATTTGTAAATGGAACTCTAAGAATACGTGATCTATTCCCGAGCTAGTTTTTAAAGTAGTTTATGATAAGAACTTGAAATATAATGATGAAAAAGCGAGTTAAAACGAGGCAGTAACCAAACTAAAGTGCCTGTTGCCTGGGGGCAGAGATGGTCGATGGTGCCTCGGGGTCAACGTTAGTGTTAATCTCAAACTATCGGGGACCATCGGGGATGGGATACCAGTTAAAGATATAACTACGTAGGGCTCTTTCGGCAAATATTAATCTATAAAAAGAAGAACAAGTTAAGATGCAATGAATAATGAGACGACCTCAGGCCGACACTAAGAAGTAAACAAGAAGAATGACCGAGGGTAAAGGACTTTGAGCCAAAGGGAATAAGCAAATTAGATAAAAGAAAGAGAGAAGATATTATTGCACTTGATAGGACAATTGGAGATCTGCCTTACAAGGTGTTGGTGACACTTCTTTTATAGAGAGGGGATGTCCAAACTTAGTACAAAATACCTAGTATGACAAAAGAGAATGAGATGTGACAGCCCGTTAACTTTACGTTGTATATGGGTTGGTGTCGAGCCACTTGGATATATTTGATCGACCCCGAGTGCATCCCTTGGGAGATTCCTTTTTTCATTGGGGACTTAGCCAATGTTTGATCTTGGTAGAGCATCGATAGGTTTTGAGGGAAGTGACCAATCTAAGATCCCGTGCCTCCGGGGTCACTCTCTGAAGCATTATGTCGGGGGGAAATCAGTCCCCCAGTTTTCACCGCACATAGATAGTCTCTGCGTTTCTTAGAGGGAAGTGATAAGAAACATTATAGACATATCATTTCCTGATCTCCTACAGCAGTATCGTGCCGATGGTGCAACTTTCTTTTGACAGGTATCGAGATACTTTGCCTTTTCGCTCCTCTAGGATCATCTCAAATATTATGACCCTTCGATCTTTGGAGTCAAGTCATTGCTATTGTTTTAGCTTTTATGAATGCATTGATTGCACGTGCTGTTAAGGGCGGTAATGGTGTCGTCGGTTGCTTTGCTCTCCTATAAATGGGGCTTCTTGCAGCTGGCTTTTTTACTAAAACTCCCTTCGATGCCTATCTCTCCTTCCTTTCCCGCTATCTTGAATTTCTACCATCTCTCCATGTTTGAGGCCCCAGGCTTTAAGATTTTATGCCATATGTGCTTTGACTCCTTTCTTGATTTCTTTTTGGTTGGATGAAGTTGTGCCGCCGTGATGTTGTTGCTGTTGCTGTTGTTGTTGTTGCTGCAGTCGATCGGCTCGGGGCGATGAGGCAGAGGGCCAATTCCTTCTGACCCTGGCATTTTTTGGACTATGCACTAATACTCAAGAGGGGGCTCGGATTATACACTGTTACTCACCCTCCTCCCTTGGCTCAGCGCGTTATGCCCCTTTTGGATTCTTGAGGGGTGTGGCGGCGGTTTCCGCTGGCTTTGCCTCCTGGGCCGGGGCAACGTCTCAAGAAGTGGATGGGATTGATACCGGTGGGGTTTATGACAGCCTAATTTTTCACCCCTCCACTTCATGTCTCATTCCCTCGTCTCTCTTCCTTTTTAAGACGTCATTCTAAGAAATTGAGGTAAGGACCCCGAGGGCCTCAGACTTGGAATATCTTGTCTTTGAGGGGATGACGATAGAGATGCCGCACAAAGATAGGCTAGACTCTTAGGCTTTTGCTATATGCATATCTTTGGGTTTCCCCCTTGCAGAATTTTGTAATCATATGTAAGGATCTCTATGAATATAAGTATACTTTTTCTTGACTTCTGATTTCAATCCTTGCTTTACTTTTGTATGTTTTTATGCCCCTCGAGGCCTTTGAATGTCTTTCTCCGTTGTTAACTGCCGATGTCTATTTCGGATGCAAACATTTTTCTTGATCTTTTGTTGATTTGTGCGGCTTCTTTCCGAGCCCGCAGTCATTCTTCCGATCGAGCTTAAGTTGACCCGATAGACTTAGGCCGTCGAGTTCCCCGAATCACATGGAGATAGTTGGCAAAATCTCGGGTCTCTCAGGAAAGGTATCCGAAGTGAAGGTTACTTTCAGGCACCTGAGTGTCCCTTTCAGACCAGTTTTAGATAGCCTTTTGGCGCTTATGCCGTTGACTCCGTCTGAGGATTTGCCCACGCTCAGGCGCCACTTCGATTCTCCCTGGAGCCTTTGACTGATAAAAATGGCCTTGCGTAGGGTCCTTTCTGCACCGATCTTGTGTCGGCGAAGGTGTTGCTGGCCTTTTGGGGCTTTGTCTTACCGCGATGGGGGCCTCCGGAGTTGACTATTACGCCGGCGATGGAGATGGTGCTGATGGCCGGTTCCCTTGGTTGTTTTTAAATTTGTCACCATTTTTCTCAAATGCAGTATGAGATGCCTTTGCCTCTTCGGGTGTCATTGGAATCTGCCTTTAATGGCTACTTATTTGGGGAAGGTGTGTGCCGGGCCTCAAGCCTCGGGCGAATTGTTCCTCCCAGGTGTTGGTTGTTGGTGTCACTCCTTTGAAACCTTTCATCATTTGTTTGAAAAGATAAAAGGATGCCCTTCCGGCGTTGCGCCCCGTGTTCTCTTTCCTTCACTGAACCTTCCTTGCATAGGCCTGTGATGGGCTTAGGTTCGAACTGCTATGTTAAGGGCCCAAGCCTTGGAAAATTTTGGGACCAAACTATAAAATTTGTTTGATGGAGTACGTGATTTCCTGTAGCACGCGCTTTTCCCCGTTCTTCCCTTAGGGCTAGCCTCCTTTTTTTATTATATCAGCTGTAGAAAAAAGTGGAGGTTTTTGGGGTACCTTAAAGGTGATGTCAACCGCGCGGAGTTACTTGTGAGGAGTAGGGGCTCAAGTGCTGGTTTATGCTTTGGAGGGGACGAATGCCTCGGCCAAGGTCTCTGCCTTCGCGGTCCAACTCCCTTTGACTCGCGACAGCGCCAAAGTTTAACCGGGTATGATTTGGAAAAACTTCGAATTGATCTTTCGTAACTTTGGAGCTGAGATACTTGATTCTTGCGCCAAAGTGGCACTAAGCCGAACCAAAGATGGTCGGGAGATGGTGATTCGTATGAAGGGTGCTTCTGATGCTCAAGCTGAGCTGAAGTGAGCCCTCGACCGAGAGGATTGCGAAATACGTTCGTTGCGGTTCCCGAAAAGAAGTACTCAAGCAGGCTGGCGCAAGGGGTTCCTTTTTTCAAGAAGAATTGGCTCGAGCCAGGGGAATAATAATGGCTCTTGGTTACTTCTTACTGAAGTTTCAGTGGGCGAATTTTGATAAGTTGTACTCATTTTAGCGCGGAGTATAGATTTTGCCATTTTTGGTTGCTTTGTCTCTGATGTATGCAGAGGGTGCCTGTATATGGAGAGTGTGCCTTTTTTGCGCATGTAATATATAAGAAGGAATTTGAAGATTCAACTCTTGTGTCCCTTTTTCTTTGTTATCACCTTCGATCGGGCGGGATGGTTTTGATGTTTAGTGGGATCTTCATAGGTTCGAAATTGAAAGGACAAATCGAGGTCTCTTAAGCGTGATCTTTGACGTGAGCAGGTGTCACGGCCTCCGTGCTTGGCCTAGTTGTTTTAGGCTTAGTCCCTGAGTCAGGCTTTGGTTTGAGCCTTCTTGCCCTTAAAGCTTTTTTGCACGTGCGGGTAGGTAGCATTCGATTTTTCATCTTTTTCCTTTGGGCATTTGCCGCTCCAATTATTTTGGGTCTAGTCTCTGAGTCGAGCTGTGACTCAAGCTTTAATTGACCTCGATCTTCCTCGAGATTCCGGCCGATGATAGTGGCATTTATGTCGTGCCCTTAGGCGTATTTCAGTTTTCAGGTCCAGTCTACGAGTCGCGTTGTGACTCGAGCTTTAATTGACCCTCAAGCTTTTTCCTGCCTGCATGGGCGAAGGACGATGGTCCATTGTGCTCTGGGTTGAAATGACTTCGCGGGTGCATGGCCTGGAGATTTAATCGACTGACGATGGTAGTATTTGAGCCATGCCCTTAGGCATATTGCAATTTTTCAGGTCCAATCTCCGAATCGCATTGCAATTCGAGCTGTAATCGACCCTCAAATTTCCATGATTCTCTGGGCAGAGATAGTGGGATTTATGCCTTGCCCATAGGCATATTGCAATTTTTGGGTCCATTCTCCGAGTCGCATTGCGATTCGAGCTATAATAGACCCTTAAATTTCCTTGAGATTCTGGCCAGCAATAGTGGCATTTATGCCATGCATTTAGGCATATTACAATTTTTGGGTCCAGTCTCCGAGTCGCGTTGCGATTTGAGCTGTAATCGACCCTTAAATTTCATTGAGTTTTCGGCCGGCAATATTGGCACTTATGTCGTTTCTTCATTGAGACCTTTTAGTATGTGGCCTTTAGGCTTGCTTAGTTAACTATTTTTGATCCGGTCTACGAATCGGGTTACGATTTGAGCTCACTTTAATCCTCAAGTTGTCAATTTTCAAGCTGGGGATAATGGCTCTTACGTTGTTTGGTCGTAGAGACCTTTCAATATAAGGGACGTAGGCTTGCTTAGCTGGCGACAATGTCTCTTACACTATTTTTTTCCCATGGGTTTATTCGGGAGCGGAGGTATGGACGTTGGTAACATGTCGTGTATTGCAAACATTTCTCTTGCTGCATGTTGTTCTCCGTAGACGGTTTTGATCCCATCCTTTGTCGGGAATTTTATCATCTGGTAGAGGGTGGATGGTACTGCTCTCATGCAGTGTATCCACGGCCGCCCAAACAAGGCATTATACCTCATGTCTTCCTCGATGACATGGAATTTGGTGTTTTGGGTTGTGTCAGCCATGGTAACTGGGATGATGATCTCTCCTTTTGTCGTTTCACTCTCCATTTTAAACTCATTAAGGACCCGGATGGAAGGCAAGATTTTTTCAGTTAGTCCAAGCTGCTCTAGCACACTCAACTTGATAATATTAGCTGAGCTACATGGATCCACCAGTACACGTTTTATCTGAAAAGAATTCACAAGAAAGGAGATTACCAGGGCGTCATTATGGGGTTAAGACAGGGCCTCGGTATCTTCTTCGCTGAACGTTAGGGCACCTTTTGGGATATATCCCCGAGTCCATCTTTCTCTGGTGATGGATATTTTTGTTTTCCTCACCATGGGTTCCTGCTCGGCATCAGTGCCCCCATGAACATGTGGATGACGTGTTGCAGTTAATTTTCTTTGTTCTTCTTGGTTGCCTCCCTGTCTCGAAACTGATTTTTGGCCAAATCGCTATGGAATTCCTAAAGGTTCCCTTTGTTGAGCAGTCGAGCCACTTCGTCTCATAGTTGATGGAAATCCTTGTTTCTATGACAGTGTATGTTGTGAAACTCACATATTAATTTGTAATTTCTCTGCGAAGGGTCTGACTGCATCAGTTTGGGCTACTTGGCATCCCTGATTTTGCCGATAGCAAACACGATGTCTGCTATGTCGATGCTGAAGTTGTATTCTGATAGGTGGGGCACGTTCGTTGGCGCTGTATTTTGATCGAACCTGGTTCTGTTGATAAGGCCCCAGTCCTCGATCTACCCTCCGATCGTTGCGGGGTAGGTTGTGCCTTGGGGCATTCCTTCTGTTTTCAAGGTACGATTGATACCTTTCTTTGCTTGGTTTTATCTCTTTTGCCAAGAGTCTGTTTGGGTATACTAAGCCCGAAGAGGCTCCCGCTGGTCATCGTCGGCCTTGATCTTTGACTGGTATCGGTTGTGAACGCATGACCAGGTCATGGCTAGATATTCGATTAGATTTTGCTTTAGCTGTTTTGAAGCCATCGAGTTTTATTTGTTCAGGCCTTGGGTGAAGCCCTACACTGCCCAGTCGTCGGAGACTGGTGGCAGCTCTATCCGCTCCATTTGGAAGCGGGACACGAATTCCCGTATCATCTCGTTCTCTCTCTACTTGATTTGGAAAACATCGGATTTCCTTGTCGCTACCTTTATGGCCCCGGTATGTTCTTTTACGAAGGATTCTACTAGTATGGTGAAAGAATCTATGGATTTAGGAGCCAAGTTATGGTACTACATCATTGCCCCATTTGAAAGCATTTCTCCGAATTCTTTTAGCAACACATACTCGATCTCATCATTTTTTCTTCATTTCCTTTTACTGCGTAGGTGTAAGCAGGGACGTGTTTGTTGGGGTCCGACGTGCCATTGTACTCCGGGGGTTGTGTCATTCTGAACTTTTTCAGGTGGGCTTCGGGGCTGCTTCCTCAGGTAACGTCCTTTGAATGAACTTCTTTGAATCCAAACCTTTAAGTACTGGGGGCGCACCTGGGATCTGGTCGACCCTAGAGTTGTAGGTCTCGACCCTTTTATCGTTGGCTCCAATCATTCTCTCTCCTGATTCGATCCTTTGGGTGAGGTCCTCGAGCATTTTTACGATGGAAGGATCAGCCACTGACCTGTTATTGCTTGACCTTTTGAGTACTCGCTAGGCAGGGGGAGCCGTTTCTAGTGTCGCTGTGCTGGGGGTCCTCGGATGGCTTTGCAGCTGAGCGATGGCTAGTTGTTGTGCCTGCAACATCTCAAAAATAATATGAAGACTAACTTCCTATTCTTCTCTGGCCGGGGTTTTTCTGCCCTTCCTGTTAGTCGCTGTGCCGTATGCTCCGGTCGGTGTGAGAAGTTCTGTCGACATGTTGTGCGTCCTGTGAATCTGCTTCTGCTAGGATTGGTCTGGCAGTGATATCAAGATTCCGCGGAGGTGCTCTGGTGGCCGGGATAGCCCTGCCATTTCCCCATGATCTTTGAGGTTGTCATTCTCAATTCTGTTTATCGAGCCAGATATTTTGGCCTGAAATCAAAGGATCTTGGACAAGAAAAAGTGTGAAAGATAACGTGTGTTCGTGTGACGAAACTAGCAAGAAAATAATACACTATTATTTTTAGCCCACGGTGGGCACCAAACTGTTTACCGTGAAAATAGTAACAACAATAAAATTTGTAAATGGGACTCTAAAAATATGTGATCTATTCTCGAGCTAGTTGTTAAAGCAGTTAATGCAAAGAACGTAAGATATAATAATGAAAAAGCGAGTGAAAATGAGGCAGTAACCAAACCAAAGGGCCCATTGCCCGGGGGCAGAGTTGGCCGATGGGGCCTGGAGGTCGGCGTTAGTGTTAATCTCGAACTATCTAGGACAGTCGGGGACGGGTACCAGTTAAAGATGTGACTAGGTAGGGCTCTTTTGGCCAATATTAAGCTATAGAATAAAGAACAAGTTAAGATGCAACGTATACTGAGACGACCTCAGTCCGATACTAAGCAGTAAACAAGAAGAATGATCGATGATAAATGCCTTTGAGCCAAAGGGAATAAGCAAATTAGAGAAAAGAGAGAGAAGATATTATTGCACTTGAGTAGGACAATTGGAGCTCTACCTTACAAGGTGTTGGTGACCTTTCTTTTATAGAGAAGGGACATACAAACTTAGTACAAAATACGTAGTATGACAAAAGAGAATGAGATGTGACAACCCGTTAACTTTATGTAGTATGTGGTCTAGCGTCGAGTCGCTTGGATAGATTTGATCGACCCTGGGTGCATCCCTCGGGGGATTCTTTCGTTTATTAGGTCCTTAGTAGATGTTTGATCTTGGCAGGGCATCTATAGGTTTTGAGGGAAGCGACTAATCCGAGATCCTATGCCTACGGGGTCACTCTCGAAGCATTATGTCGGGGGAAAATCGGTCCCCCCGATTTTCACCGCACACAATGGTTGAGAAGGGCATAGTGTTGGGTTATAAAATTTCAAACCATGGTATAGAAGTTGACAATGCCAAAATAGAGGTGATTTCAAGGCTTCCTCCCCCCTTCTATCAGGGGGTTAGGTCTTGGGCATGTGAGGTTCTATCGGAGATTTATAAAAGATTTTTCGAAGGTAGTGAACCCTTTGTGCAAGCTACTAGAAAAGGATGCAAATTTGTATTCGATGAGGGATGTATGCAAGAATTTGAACTTCTCAAGCTTAAGTTGACCCCCACCCCTATCATTACCGCACCATATTGGAGTTTGCCTTTCGATCTCATGTGCGACGCGAGTGACCTTGCGGTTGGTGCATTTTTGGGTCAAAAAGTTAATAATATGTTTCATTTGGTGTACTACGCAAGCAAGACGATTAATGAGGCTCAAAGGAACTACACGGCGACTGAGAAAGAGTTGTTGGCTATAGTATTTGCAATGGAAAAGTTTCGGCCGTATCTTATGGGAGCCAAGGTCATAGTGCACACCGATCATGCATCCCTTAGGTACTTGATAAAAAAGAAAGACTCCAAAGCTAGGCTGATGTGATGGGTCTTGCTACTTCAAGAGTTTGATTTAGAAATTGTGGACCAGAAGGGTAGTGAAATCCAAGTGGCGGACCACTTGTCTCGCTTGGAGGAGGAAGGAAGTCCATGTGATGGCCTAGAGATCAATGATGCATTTCCCGATGAGTAGCTACTTTCTGTGTCAGTGAGTGATATTCCATGGTTTACAGATGTTCCTAATTACCTTATGACCGCCATTATCCCGTGTGATCTCTCTTCTAACCAAAGGAAGAACTCAAACGGGATAGTTTGGATTACTATTGGGATGAGCCGTATTTGTTCAAGATTTGCACAGATGGTGTGATCCGAAGGTGTGTCCTGAAGGAAGAGCAATTGGGTATCTTAGAGGCTTGTCATTCCTCTCCTTATGGTGGCCTTCATGGTGGGGCGAGAACTGCTTCCAAAGTTCTTAGTTGTGAGCTTTATTGGCCAACTTTGTACAAAGATACAAGTAATCTTGTGAAGAGGTGTGACGAATGTCAAAGAGCGGGTGGAATTTCGAAGAAAGATGAGATGCCTCTCAATACCATTCTTGAGGTTGAGATCTTTGATGTATGTGGCATTGATTTTATGGGCCCGTTCGTTAGCTCGTGTGGGAACACCTACATTTTAGTGGCGGTTGATTATGTTTCAAAATGGGTCGAGGCCATGGCTTTGCCCAACAATGAAGATAGGAGCGTGGTTGTATTGCTCAAAAAGAGCATTTTTACAAGATTTGGCACTCCTCGTGCAATCATAAGTGATGGGGGGTTGCATTTTTGCAATAAGGCTTTTGACACCTTGCTTGCAAAGTATGGCGTCAACCGCAAAGTGTCTAGTCCTTATCATCCTCAGGCGAGTGGCCATGTTGAAGTCTCAAGCAGGGAAATCAAGAATATTCTGTCTAAAACGGTCAATGCAAATTGGACCGATTGGTCTAAGAAGTTGGATGATGCTCTATGGGCATATAGAATTATTTACAAGACTCTGATTGGTATGTCTCTATATCGGTTGGTGTTTGGGAAAGCTTGCCATTTATCGGTTGAGTTAGAGCACAAGTCCATGTGGGCCTTGAGGAAGTTGAACCTTGATTGGGATGTAGCTGCTGATCTTGGGGTGAAGAAACTTAATGAACTTGATGAATTTAGATTCCATGCCTACTCTAGTTCGTCCCTATATAAGGATAAAATGAAATACCTTCACGACAAATATACTCCGGGCAAGGAGTTCAATGTGGGGGAGTTGGTGCTCTTATTCAACTCTCAGCTAGGTTTGTTCCCTGGAAAGCTCAAGTCAAAATGGAGCGGACCATTTCAAGTGGTGTGTGTGACCCCATTTGGTGCTCTTGATTTAAATAACAAAAGTGGGGAAGTTTTTAGAGTGAATGGGCATAGGGTCAAGCATTACATGGGAAAAATTGATGACAACCACGTGGTGGCACTTCTTCATCTCAAATGATTCCATAGTAAACTGCGTCGTGCCGCGATATTAAATCAAGCACTTCTTGGGAGGCAACCCATGTGTTTTTCTTATTGTTTTTATTTGATTTTTGTTGTAGTATAGGATTTATTTTTGGACTAACTGGTTGTGAGATGTTACAGGATTGTGTTGATGTAATGCAGGACATAGTGGAAAAAATTGTTCAAGTCTCTGAAGTTTTCAATGCGGACGCACTATATTTAGTGCGGACCGCACTGATGAAGGATGAAAATATCAGCTCTCTGAAGTTTGCCACCGCGGCCGCATTACATTTGGTGCGGTCCGCGGTGGACTACTACGGCCGCATTCCATTTTGTGCGGACCGCAATGGTTGCCTTCTCAACCTTTGAATTACACTGTATGGTGCGTACCGCAGTCCATTTTGTCTGGTCCTCCTTGGGGTAGGTAAGCTGGGCCCCAAGACTTTTTCTATAAATTGTACCTGAGGCCCAACATTTAAACTTTTCGATCCTCTTGACCTCAGACCTCATAAAATTACTGTTCATAACTAGTCTTGCACAAATTCATCTGCATTTCCTCGATTAATCTTCAATAACTCTTACATCTGGTAACTTTTACTTCTCTTTGATTCTTTAATTTGATTATTGTCTTTCAATTTTTGTTTTCTTAGCTTCTCTCTTTTTCTTCTCGTATTTCTAAAATTTTGGTAGCTTAGGGTAGTTAAATTCGTATTAAAATTAGATTTAGGTAGTTAAAATCATTGGTCAAACACTTAGGTGTTAGATTGGACTGAAAATCAAAATACTTGGAACCCTAAGTTAAGTGTTGTGACTGGGCACTCTGTGCGGACCGCAATGGATATTGTGTGGTTCGTGGTGCCCCTGAGCGGTCTGCATTGGCTTTTTATGCGGACCCCATTGAAGATTGTCCTGAAACCTGTCCACTGAGGACCACGACCGCATTGCATTTTATGCAGTCCGCAGTGCCTCAATGCGGACCGCATTTCCATTTTGTATGGTACGCGGAGCAATTATTCAGAGAGTGGGTGGTCTGAACCCTACCTTTGTACGGACCGCATTGCCTTTTTTGCGGTCCGCATTGGTACTTGTGCGGATGCACTACATTTTGGTGCGGTCTGCAACACATAGATTCAGTGAGTGGTATTCTGAACCCCATCTCTGTGCGGACTGCATTGTCATTTTGTGCGGTCCGCACTGGCCTCCGTGCGGTCGCACTAAATTTTGTGCGGTCTGCACTATGTAACATCTGGATAGGGCTATTGATCAGTCGGGGAGTGAGTACGAGCCCTCCCGGGAGGTATCTTCAGACTCCGTGCCAGAATTTGTCCCTTACTGGCTGGAGAGAAACAGACTAAGAGACATTTCTCCAGCATCCCCCACTGCCCAAGCTTCAGTTAATGTATCTTCTGGGTCGTCTGAGGGCTCAGCTGAAGGCAGTAGGGATGAATACTCCACCTCTCCCGCGGCTTGATTATCTAGAGAGGGTGTAGTAGGAGAAGAGGAGGCAGCAGAAGAAGAAGAGATAGTAGGAGAAGGGGCTGAACCTCAGGTTGGAGGTGTTGCTAGAACTAGGAAACCAGAGGTATGGCAAGACCAGTTCGTGAGTGAGGTGGCTTGCCATAAATTCAGGTAATGGTGGCTGGTGAAGAAATTGATCCCTGAGAGGAGCTTTGTTGATAGAGACCTATTGCCTTACAACCCCAATGTGATAAGGCAATTTAGGGAGAGAGTTGGTTAGTCGTACTTCTTGGGGGACTGTGTGGATGCAAACGAGCAATTGGTCAAGGAATTCTATACTAATGCTGCCCACATAAAAAAGGGTAACAAAGTGACCAAGATGCAAAATTTGAAAGTGTTGTTTGATGGAAAGTTAATAAATGACTACTTCGGGTTGGATGAGGAGGATGAATCGCTATACTTGGAGAAGATGGAATTAGGTGAGGAGGTCCGTCTTCGGTTGCCACAGTATATGGCAATCTCAGGTACTACCCCCGATTGGCTGAATGCGGGAGTAAAGATTTTGAGACGAACTTTGAATTTTGAGGCCAAGGGTTGGGAAACGTTCGTGTGCAGTAGATTGGACCCAACCACCCGTGACAACTCCCTCCCTCTTCACCGGCAATTTTAGTGGCATCGATCATAGCAGGGTACCCGATTAATGTTGGGAATGTAATATCTTGGGTAGTCACACAAGTAATAAGTGAGGGTGACAGAAACTATCCCTTCCCCAGTTTCTTGATCATGTACTTCAGGGACCTCAAGGTTAAAAAGAGGAAATTTGATATCAAGGTAAAAGCAAAGGCCACGTTCTCACGGTATAGCATGCAGGGTGATGACAACTCGAAAAGCAAGAACTACAAGGAAACAACCACTGCTCTAACTGGCCAGTCTGAAGAGCCAGTTGTGGTAGTGGCTCCTACTCAGACTACCACCACATCAGCAGACATTCCCCCTGGTCCATCCACTTCAGCAGATCCAGATATTCCCTGTTCCTGAGCCTACCCAATGACTGCATACCGACTGAGGCAGTCTCTTCTTAGCATCAACAACTAGATGCATATAGCTTCATCCAAGTTGTCTGTCCTTACCACTATAGTAGCAGCTCAGTCAGAACCTCCACCTCCACAGGTCCCACAATCCATTGAGGATGCCCTCAAGGAGATTCTAGAAAACCAGAAGAAGATCCTTGATACGCAGAAAGTGCTTATAGAAGCTTTGGATTATCATGGAAAAGCTTTCAAGGAGCTTTCTAGGGAGGCCAAAAAGATAAGAAACACGCGGGCTTCCAAGGAGTCCGTAAAGGAGTTGAGGGTTGAGGTTGATAGGTTGAAGGCAGATAATCTGCCTTTGGATTTATTGTTCAAGGACCCTATGCCAACAGCCCATCCCCAGCCAGAGCAGTCCTAGAGGCCTCCCAAGAGGAAGAGGATAATTCCCCGCGCAGATGATGCAGTCATCCCATTGGCAGACCCACCGGAGACCTCCTCCAGTCAACCACAGGATGCAGCTCAAGAGCTTGTCCAGGTCGAGGCCTAGGTCCCAGTAGCAAAGCAGCAGGTCATAGGGAACCCGTCTAAGGTTCCCGAGCACATTGAGGATCCAGGGACCACTCAGGATCCTATGCAGACAGAAGAGCCATAGGGAGTTTCCATATCCTCTGCCCTTTTATTTTGATGCTTATTTTTCTTAGTTGACATTGATGACAATGCCAGCTTTGATTTAAGGGGGGTATGCCGTATTTTGATTTGATATGGATGAATGTATATATTTGACAGATTTTGTGCTTTCGTTATTTTTCTTCTTATTTTTCATCTTTGGTATGTATATAATTTTGGAACTTCATTACATTTTTCATACTTTTCACTTTGGGTCTGTACATAAAGTATTACATTATATATATTAATCTCTCTATTGCACATTCGATTAAATCCCCTCTTCTACATATTCATTCTACTTTTCACATTTTCTTTTAAAGTAGCTTCTTATTTATGTTCATAGCTTCTTGTTTTGAGCATTTGCAATAAGCCTTTGGTTTTCTTAATTCCACAATTCTTTCCAAAGGTGGAGTTTGTATGAACGGGGTGGCTCTTCCCAATGATGGATGGCGTGACAACCTTCTTAAGGGTTTGAGTCAGTTTTTCTTTTTTGCTTTTAGTAGTTAGTAGTTAAGGGTGCCTCAAGCAAAGCTTCACTTGGGCCTAGCACATTTTCCTTTGATCTCATGGTCAAAAACAAATCGTTGTGTTTAGGACGGTGAAAGTCGTGACCTTGTGACTCTTACGTTGACCGATATTCATCAAGTGGTTTTTCGGGACCATTATGTCCTCAAATCTTATCTAAGGTCGTTATGGGCCCCCGACTCTATGTATTTAGCAATCCCATAGCTTGTGCGGTGAGAAATTGTATTGCAAGTCTAAGTCCCGAGCCATTGGTCTAGAACTTGCCCTGAATATTTGTTGAGGCAAAATCCTAAGTGAATTTTGACTTGAGACATGATTATAAGCTCTCCTTAATCCAAATGGTAGCTTGAACAGTTCCATAGCCTACCAAAGATAAAATCCCTAGTCAACCCTTTTGAGCCTTAAACCTCTTTCCTTCAAGAACCATGATACAAGCCATTACCCATTCTAAAAGATACCCTCTGTTGGCACCCGATCTCTCCTTAGAACATGGAAAAGTATAAGTATGGGGGGAGAGACGAGGATTGCAACAAAGTGGTAAAAAGGTGCAAAATGAAGAAAAGGAAAGGCAATTGAAAAGAAAGAAAGCAAAACTACAAAAAGAATACTCAATGTAGAAATAAATAAAAGGGATTCAAGATCACAAAGAATGAAATGTGTGGAAAATTGAGAAAGGAGAAAAGATTTGAAATGTATAAGAAAGAGTGACAGTGTGTCTCTCTAACCCTTTAAAAGAAGTGAAAATACTTAAAAAGTCAAGTGAATCTATGCCAAAATGAAACAAAAGAAGACCTTAAGGAAAATGAAACTTACTTAAACCAAACATTGCCTACCCGGAACAAAAAGCCTTCACTATGTCTCCACAAAATCCCTATATGTTCTCTAGTTGAATGAAGCTTACATTAGTGGTGACTCACATAAGGGGCAAGCATATGGTACTTAGAGTTGGGTTGTGACTTTTCTTTTTGAGATATGAGTGAATTTCCATTAACCTCGTTACGAGTGTCACTATTCTAAAGGTGAGGTTTTCTTAGGGAAAGCTGAGGATGTGTGTTTGGGTTCCAGAATGACTAAAGTAATAGAAAGAGTTATTCGATGTGTTGATTTAACTTTTGATGCTCTTGTGTCGCACTATATCCATGATGTTTAAAAGAGTAAATGTTATTAATGATTCATTTGTATTGAGGACAATTGTTAGTCCCAATTAATGCTAGATGAGGTCACTTTCGGACAATTGAATTTTCTTGGATTTTCTCTTAAGGGGCGAGTCTTACTTTGTTTGCTTGAGGACAAGCAAAAGCTTAAGTTTGGGGTAGTTGATAACTAGGAATTTTGATACATTTTATACTCCTTCTTGCTTAAGTTTTGATTAGAAATGCTTACAAAATAGTCCCCAAAGGCTCACAAGTTGTGCTTGATTGAAGGTTTGATTAACAAGGTGACAAGATGTCAAAGATCAACTCAAAAAGGAGTGAAACTTGCACAAGTACCAAGACAAGACAAAGCTCAGGCAAAATAGGGCTAGTGCGGTTGCACACTATTCTGTGTGGTCCGCACAAGTGAGGTTTAGAGAGGCTGCTATTCAGACAAAAAGGCAATGCGGCCGCACGAGGTTTTGTGCAGTCCGCACTAGGATCAATGCGGCCACACTCGATTTAGTACGGTTCGCAGAGAGAAGGTTCAGAGAATTGCCAAGTCCAGGTTTGAAGACCAATGCGATCCGTGCTCCATTTCGTGCGGACCGCACTAGAAGTCACCACGGTCGCACTTGATTCTGTGCGGTCCGCATTGCCCAAGTTCAGAGAGCCGTTTATTCAAGTTCAGAGCCTTAGTATAGCCGCACGCAATTTTGTGCGGTCCGCACTAACCCCGCAGGGATATTTTTGTCCATATTTGTCAGCTTAGTATAAATATCTTCTTTTCCATTTTTAGGTCAAGCAGATAGTTAGTACTGAAGGATGCGCTCGTGACTTCGAATATTTTAGCTATTTTGAGTAATTTTAGCTTCATTTCAACATTGAATCTTCAAGTTTAATTTAGAAATTAATTAATATGAGTTTTTTTTCATCTATTTCTTTATATTCTTCTCTAATTATGTGTAGTTAGACCCATAAGATAGGGTTTTGGCTCAACCCTAGTATGGGTAATTGCTGGGTCTTGTGTTTTAGGGCTTGATTGACTATGGGTGTTTGATATTTGGACTAATTTCATGTTTAATTGTTGAATTAGTGGTTGCAAACACTAGTTTGTGTTTAGTTGATTTTGTCTCTTCTTGAGAAAGAGATCCCAAGTCTCTAAAATTGGTCTAACAAGGAATAGGGTCATACTCAAGAGATTGATAGCCCCAATTAAAGGGTTAAACCTAGAGATAGTAATACCTGACTTAAACCCTGATTGCTTGTGCAAATTTGCATACCCAATTGATCTTGAGAAAGTCAATTTGACCAAAATCACTCGAACTACCGAGAGATATAGAGTGAGTAGAATCGAGCAATGGTTATATCATATTCTCTAAATGTGCCAATCTGGATTTAGACTCAAGAATCTGTCAATTGACCACCTGGCGGAAGTCACTACCCTAGTGCCTTTTAATCATTTGAACAACTTGCAATAGTTTAACCTCAACTTACTTTAGTTTAATTGAGCACTGTAATTTTATAAAATTAAAATCCTAATCAAAACCAAAAATGTGTAGAAGTGCAATTAAGAGAAAATACACAACTCCACTTTAGATAGACACCCGACTCCAACATCTAGCTCCATGTGGAAATCGATCCCGATCTTAATCGGGTGAAAGCTGCTTTGACCTCTCTCGCTACTCAATAGTAGTGCATGGTTGACCTCGATTAGGACACACGCTACCAATCAGGATGGACGACCATGAGCTGGGGCCACTAGAGGACAAGGACGCGGTCGAGGTCGAGGTCGTGGTAGGGGCAGGGGTATATCCCGCACAGTAGCTAGGGTAACACATGCAGATCTACCAACCGCTCTAATTCGTGATCAGGTTCCAGTTGTGGATGCTCCAGCAGCACCAGCTCAGGAACCGCCTATGCCTATTGTGATTATAGGCCTTTAGGAGCCCTGACCTAGATTCTATTAGTGTGCACTGGCCTAGATCAGGAGGTATCATTTACTATAGTCGTAGCTACTTCTGAGGCCAGGGGAGGCACTCAGACTCCCACCGCTTGCACACCTGAGCAGGTCGTGCAGGGACTTCAAACATTGGAGGCACCTCCAGCCCAGCCGATTACAGCTTCTCAGGACTATATAGCTCCTGTTATGCCAGAGGACGAGAAATATAGATTGGAGAGGTTTGGTACACTTCAACCTCCGACTTTCAGTGGTGTAGAGGGCAATGATGCCCAGGGTTTCTTGGACAAGTGTTAGAGGATACTTTGGACCGCAGGTATTTTGGATACCAGTGGGGTCTCTTTCACTACTTTCCAGTTCTCAGGGGATGCACTTAGATGGTGGGAGTCTTACAAGAGGTGTAGGCCGGTTGACGCAGCACCCCTTTCTTGGCAGCAGCTCTTTATTCTCTTCCTGGAGATGTTTGTACTCGAGTCTCACCGAGAGGAGCTGCACAGGTAGTTCGAGCAGCTTCGTCAGGGTGAAAGATCTGTTACACAGTAGGAGATGTGATTCTCTGAGTTGTCTCGTCATGCGGTCTGGTTGGTTCCCATAGATCAATAGAGGATTAAGAGGTTTATAGATGGCCTCAATTTTCAGCTTCGGTTGCTTATGACCAGAGATAGAATATCTGGTGCTACCTTTGATAAGGTTGTTGATAGAGTTCGACAGATTAAGATGGTTGGGAGGCTAAGAGTCCTCGTGGTCAGGGTGGATTCAGTGGTACTCCTCATAGGGGTCAGTTTTAGCACGATAGAGGTCATCCATTTAGGCATTCTCGGTCAGCTCACCTAGGTTATTATGGGTCATCATCGGGCCATGGTTCTCATTAGGTCCATTCATCACTCAGTTCCTTTCCAGCACAGAGTTCGTCCCCTGCTCCATCAATTCAGGGCTCTTCTATACCAGGTTCTTCTGCTAGTCATCCCGATGCTAGGGGTTCCATTCAGTCCCCGTCACCAGCACCAGGGGGTTTTTATGAGTGTGGTGAGTTGACGTATATGTGGAGGCAGTGTCCTCGTCATCTTGGGGGTTCATCTTAGTAGAGGAGTCAGCCATCGACTTCAAAACCAGTTACTTTACCACCCACCTACCTAGGGGTGGAAGACAGTCAGCTAGGGGTCTCCCTAGAGGAGTAGGTCGATCAGGTGATGGTCAGGCCCATTTATATGCACTCCCAGGTAGACCCGATGCTGTTGCTTCTGATGGTGAGATTACAGGTATTATTGCAGTCTGCCACAGAGATGCATCTGTGTTATTTGATCCTGCTTCCACTTTTTCATATGTGTCATCATATTTTGCTCGTTATTTTGATACTCCCATGAATCTCTTATTTCATCTGTTTGTGTATCTATTCCGATAGGTAATACTATTATTGCGGACCACATATATCGGTCGTCTGTGGTGACTTTTAGGGGTTTGGAGACCCAAGTGGACCTTTTGTTGCTTTGTATGGTTGACTTTGATGTAATATTGGGCATGGACTGGTTATCTTCGCGTCGTTCTCTTTCGGACTTTTATGCTAAGATAGTGACATTGGCTATACCGGGTGAGCCACAAATAGAGTGACGAGGTTCGACTGATTTTGTTCCCAGTACAGTGATTTCATTTCTGAAGGCCCCGTGGATGGTTGGGAGGGGTTGTCTTTCATACTCAGCCTTTGTGAGGGATGTCAGTGCAGAGACTCTTAGTATTGATTCTATTCCTGTACTGAGGGATTTCTCTGATGTGTTTCCTGCAGACCTGCCGGGTATGCCACAAGACAGGGATATTGACTTTGGTATTGATTTGGTGTCGAGCACTCATCCCTTTCTATTCCACCATATTGCATGGCACCAACGGAGTTGAAGTAGCATCTTCAGGAACTCCTTGATAAGGGGTTTATTAGGCCTAGTATGTCACCTTGGGGTATGCCGTTCTATTTGTGAAGAAGAAGGATGGCACGATAAGGATGTGCATTGATTATAGGCAGTTGAACAAAGTTACAATCATGAACAAGTATCCTTTGCCTTGTATCGATGATTTATTTTACAGTCTTTAGGGAGCGAGAGTGTTCTCCAAGATTGATCTTCGTTCAGGGTATCACCAGCTGAAGATCAGGGACTCAGATATTCTTAAGATATCTTTCAGGACCCGATATGGTCATTATGAGTTCTTTGATGTCTTTTGGGCTCACCAGTGCCCTAACAAAGTTCATGCATTTGCGGAACATCATGTTTCGTCCTTATCTCGACTTGTTCGTGATTTTTTTCGTTGATGATATTCTAGTGTACTAATGTAGTTAGGAGGAGCACATAGAGCATTTGAGAGTTATGTTGCACAAATTGAGAGGAGAGAAGCTTTGTGCGAAATTCTCCAAATGTGAGTTTTGGCTTAGTTTAGTGGCTTTCATGGGGCACGTGGTGTCCAGTAAGGGTATTCAGGTTGATCCGAAAAAGATAGAGGCGGTTTAAAGTTGGCCCAGACCATCCTCAGCCACAGTGATAGGTTTTCAATGTCTTTTCTTTATGTTTTAATGATCTAACAAACTAAATATCAAGGACCAGATGAGGAACCAGACACACTTAGACTATACTGCAAGATAACGGATTCCAGCTAAATGTGACCAGCTAAAGCTTCAGGTGATAGGAAACCAAACGAAGACCCGGTACCCTTGTAGTTCACTCATAGCAGTACAAAGTCAATTGGACACAACGGGAAGCGACATGACTGACTGTACTATTTCTGCCAGCATTGCACTGTTTCCACTGCCCACTTATTCCTTGACCAACTAAAGTGCTTACATCATTTCAAGTGATGTCATCAAGGTATATCAACAATGAGTTTATATCAAAACATCACTTGAACGGTTCTGTTTCTCATTCAAGCCTTTTGTAAAAAACTAGATAAATCAATCCTCACGAGCTTGAAGAACAAAGTTAAACACTACTACAGACTAGTTCCTAAAGTTATTATTTTTGTGTCCTTAATTGAGTTGTAAATTTGTGATTGTACTTATTGTATCTCCTAAATTGCTTAGCCAGAAGCATTGATTAGGAACCCTCTTGTAAAATCTGTAAACTTTCTGAGTTTACGTTCTGACTAGGTGTAGTCACAAGTTAAATCCTTTGTAACTAGAAGAGTGACAAAGTGGCTTGTGATGAGAGCATCACAAGTTAGTTAAAAGTATTTGTAACTAGGAAGTCATAAAGCGGCTTGTGGTAAGAGTACCATAAGTTAGTTGAGTTGAATATGTGTAATGGAGTCATTACAAAGTGGCTTGTAATAGGTGTTTACAAGTTAGTAAAGTTAAAAGACTACAGGTGTAGATCGTGGTTTTTGTCCCATTGAGTTGGGATTTTTCCACATAAAAATCCTTGTCTCATTTACTTGCAGATTTACTAACATTCTCAGCATAATCTCATAGAGGACCAGGCACTCTACTATTTGGTGGACTCATAAAAACTAACAATTGGTATCAGAGCAAGCACCTTCTATCAGGCTAACAACTAGGAAGGATCCTTATGGCTGCTCCACCAAATTTTGAAGAAGGTCAATCCATATACCGACTGCCTAGGTATAATGGACAATACTATGGGTGGTGGAAGACAAGAATGCATGATATATCATGGCTAAGGATTCTGAGTTGTGGGATGTCATATGTGACGGTCCGTATGTTCCAACAAAGGTACTGGAAGAACTTCCATTTTCGATGTCAAAAACCAGTAAAGAATACACTAACACTGACATGAAAGCTTTGGAAAAGAATTTCCGTGCCAAGAAGATTCTGGCATATGGAATATGACCTGAAGAATATAATAGAATCTCCATTTGTCACACTGCTAAGGAGATATGAGAAGCTTTACAAATAGCTCATGAGGGAACTACCCAAGTAAAACAGTATAAAATCGATATGGTCACTACCGAGTATGAACTCTTCAGGATGAAGGACGATGAATCTATTCAAGATATGCACACAAGATTCACTTCTATCATAAATGAGTTACACTCTCTTGGTGAAACAATTCCTAGAAACAACCTAGTGAGAAAATACTCAATGTTCTGCCTAGTCCTTGGGATAGCAAAGTAAATGCTATTACTGAATCAAAGGACTTGCGGGAGCTGACCATAGAAGAGCTGGTTGGAAATCAAAAGACCTATTAGATTAAGAGGAAGATAGACAGTGAAAGAAGAGAACCAAAGAAAGAATAGAACTTGGTACTCAAAGCTGATAGCAATGACTCTAGTGAGGAAGACAGTGACATGGTTTACTTAACCAAAATATTTCAGAAGATGGTTAGAAGAAATGGAGAAATGCTAAAAAGGGGCAGTCCTGGAAAGAAAAAAAACTATGATCTCTATCATAAGTGTGGAAAGCCTGGACACTTCATCAAAAACTATCCTCTCTTTAAGCAAGAATTCTCCAAGAACAACCCTGAACATTCAGCCAAGAGAAACCCTATTCCTTTAAAGGATTTCAAAAGAAAGAGATCTGCTAACAATGTGATGAAACAGGCTCTTGCAACATGGGGAGATTCCTCGGGTGAGTCCGAAAATGAAATTGATGCTAGTGATAGTTCAATGATGGCAGTTGAAGACAAAGAAAATGAATATGACCCAACTTTTGCTTTGATGGCCAAATAAGATGATGATGTAGACGATGACAGCAAAGAGGGAACATTGAAAGGAAGCGGTCAATAATGGTTCATGGACAGTGGGTGTTCAAAGCACATGACTGGGAATACCATGGACTTTCTTTCACTAAAAGCCTTGCAAGGGGGGAGTGTATCCTTTGGCAATGGGAAAAAAGGGTACATTCTTGGAGTTGGAAAAGTCGGGAAGTCACTTACTCATTCTATTAAAATGTGTACTATGTCAATGGCCTTAAGTATAGTCTCTTGACTGTCTCTCAGATTTGTGATAAAGAAAACAAGGTGGAATTCTTGTCCAAGATATGTACAGTTACTGATCTGGTAACTGGTGAAGTGGTACTTTTGGCCAAGAGATACAAGAACATCTATGTTGCTAATTTCGAGTCCTTACAAAGTGCTGATCTGAGTTGTCGGAAAGCTGTTGATGATGATGTTGAACTGTGGCATATAAGACTGGGGCACACAAAATTTTCTCTCTTGAACAAACCAATTCAAAAGGACCTAGTCCATGGTCTGCCCATGTCAATATTTAAGGAGCAAAAAGTTTGTGATGCCTGTGCTAGAGGAAAACATGTGAAGTCCTTGTTTAAGTCAAAAAGGGATGTGAGCACCTTAAAGCCACTAGAGCTTTTACATATGAACCTTTGTGGTCTTATGAGGGTGCAAAACAGAGGAGGAAAAAGATTCATTTTCGTGATAGCGGATGAATACTCCAGATTCACATGGACTTTGTTTCTCAAAACTAAAGATGAAACCTTTGAGGTGTTTGTGGAATTTGTGAAGAAAATCCAAGTGAAGATGGAATCTAGAGTCGCATGCATTAGATCAGATCATGGAACAGAATTTAACAATGTCAAATTTGATGAGTTCTGCAATGAAAATGGCATCACTCACAACTTCTCAGCTTCCCGAACTCCCCCAACAAAATACAGTAGTAGAAAGGAAGAATATAACTCTGGAAAATATGGCAAGAACAATGCTAATCAACAGTGGAATTGCAAAGAACTTCTGTGCTGAAACGGCTAACACTGCATGCTACTTGGTGAACAGGTGCATGACCAGACCACTTTTGAACAAAACCCCATATAAGTTGATGAATGGAAGGAAACCCAAGCTGACTTACCTAAGAATATTTGGGTGCAAATGTTATGTTCTCATAATGGAAAGGATCAGCTTGCTAAATTCTATGCCAAAAGTAGTGAAGGAATATTTCTGGGCTACTCTTCTCAAAGCAAAGCTTATAAGATATATAATAAGCAGACTCAATATGTTGAGGAAAGTGTTTAAGTTTTTTTTTATGAGTCTTATCCATCATGTGAGAAGAGTGTTGAATAAGATCAAGATGGAGGTCATTGACATGACAAATGGGAAAGGCAGATATGATGAGCCAAGTAAAAGAGCTGAGTGAAGAAAATACTAGCACTCATCTTCAATGGAACTAGGTACTTTAATTACAACCACTGAAGCTGAAGAAAGAGTGGTTGATATAGTTCAGGTTACTCCACTAGCACCTGAGAGAAGAACACGGGAAAACCAGTCAAATGTACCCACATTCTCTCAAAATGTACCTCAGACATCTAACTGGAGACGCCAAAGCTCTCATCCTCTTGACAACATTATTACCCCTGTAGATTCCGAAGTACAAACCAGGTTAAAAGCTAGAAATTCACTTGCTTTCTCAGCTTTTCTCTCTCAGATAGAACCTAAGGATATCACGAAATCCTTGAGATGCGGATTGGATTACAACTATGCAATATGAGTTACATCAATTTTAAAGGAACAATGTCTGGGACCTGGTACCCCGACCCTCAGATCGAACCATTATAGGAACCAGGTGGGTATTCAAAAACAAGCTTGATGAGAGGAAATACTACATGGAACAAGGCCAGGCTAGTAGTTCAAAGCTATAGTCCAGAGGAAGGGATTGACTATGATGAAACATTTGCTCCGATGGCTCGCATGGAAGCTATTAGAACTTTAATCGCTTTTGCATCTCATATGGAATTCACCTTGTTCTAAATGCATGTCAAAAGTGCATTTCTGAATGAACTTCTTAAGTAAGAAGTCTATGTGAAGCAACCTTCTTATTTTGAATGTCATGAACACCCTGAATATGTGTTTAAACTAGATAAAATACTGTACGGGCTGAAGTAGGGTCCTCGAGCTTGGTATGAAAGACTGTCAAAATTCCTCTTGGAAAATGGATTCAAAAGAGGGAAAATTGACAACACTCCGTTCTTAAAGAAACGGGGAAGGAACATGCTCATTGTTCAAGTCTATGTTGATGATATCATTTTTGGAGAAACAGCTGATTCTCTATGTGAAGAATTTACAAAAATCATGGGAAGTGAGTTTGAAATGAGTATGATGTGGGAACTGAACTTCTTCTTAGGTCTTCAAGTAAAATAGTCCTCAAAGGGTACATTAATTTGGCAAGAAAAATACATCAGGGAGCTCTTGAAGAGGTTTGACATGGAAGCATCAAAGGTAATAGACACTCCCATTGTTATGGCCACTCGACTGGACATGGATGAAATTGGGCCTGCTGTGAATCAAACCATGTATAGAGGCATTACTTGGTCTCTTCTTTATCTCATTACCAGCAGACCTGATATTGTCTTCAGTGTGGGGCTATGTGCAAGATTTCAATCAAATCCCGAGGAATCTCATTTGAAGGCTGCCAAAAGAATTCTGAGATATCTTAAAGGAACATAGGACCTAGTCCTTTATTGTCCCTTAGGTGACAATTTTAATCTCATTGGATATGTTGATGCATACTATGAAGGTTATCTTATGGACAGGAGAAGCACGTCTGGAATGACTCATTTCCTAGGTTCATGTCTCATCTCTTGGGGCACAAGGAAGTAAAACTCAGTGGCTCTTTCAACAGCTGAAGCAGAATATGTAGCTGCAGCATCCTGTTGTGCTCAACTTTTATGAATTAAGCAGTAACTGGAGGATTTTAGCAAACTCATTAAGAGTGTGCCCCTTCTATGTGATAACACCAGTGCACTCAACATGGCCAAGAATCCAGTTCAACATAAAAGAACCAACCATATTGATGTGAGACATCATTTTCTGAGGGACAATGTGGAGAAAGGGTTGATATGTATGAAGTTCTATAGCACAGAAGATCAAATTGCAAACATTTCAAGGCATTAAGTAAGGTACATTTTGAAAGAAACAGAGTGAAGTTGGGGCTTCTAAATCTCAATGGAGAACCTGGTTCCTCTTTATTTGGCTATGAAAATCACCTTCAAGGAAAAATAGCTAAAAGTACTTTTTGGCCATGTCTAACTCACTTTAATACCATTGCAGGTAAACACGCATGTTGAGTATAGAGGTTGTAGATGCAATGCATGGATGAAAAAAGAGGATTGATACTTTCAAATAACAGGTCAAGAACCTGGTTCTTGTACCTAAGGTTAGTGGTTCTATGCATCCTTTATTACACATCTTATAAAAGGTAAAAAACACAACTGCCATGTCTCTTTACTTCAAATCGTTCTATCTACCTCTGAAATGTTGCACTTCTCTTTGCCCAACCACTGTTTCAGAATCGGTCCCTATCTCATTTTTCATAATTGCCCATTCTTAATAAAACTCACCTCTGTTCTCCACAACCTATAAGTCCTTCATCAAAATTTCTCAAAGCATCTTCACTCCATTTTTCCATAGCTGATACAAACTCCAACCTCCCTGCCTCTATCATACCTGTCACTGAAAAGTCTATGGAGCCCTTCGTCCCTTCTAAGTCTTGTATAACCAAATTCACCTGCTGAAATCACACCTCACCCAAATTCTCTATCTCTCTCTACTTCAAAAAACCCAAAAAGAACTGATCCGTCCTCTCTATCTTCGGAGATACCCACTAATCAAGTAAGTAGAGAACAAAGTCATGCATTCGTAGAGGGTTCTGTCATTGTTACTGCTGATTCCATAGTGGAAGTAGTGCCAATTGAGAAAGAAAATGTTGTAACCATCTTCATGGTATCTTCTGATGGTGTCCTTTAGGAGATAGTTACTCAGGAAAATAAGGTACATGATGTGGGGGGGAAAAAGGAGCTATAGTACCAGTTGAGGATGCTGCACTGGCAACAACTACTAGGCTCTCACCTGAGGAACCTGATCCCTCTCTGGAGGACCCAGGACAGGGTTCTCATTCACAGGATAGTTCTGTCCCTGCATTTTATGTTATGCCTCTAGACATTCAAGATCCTAAGATAAGGTCCAATTATGAGGAGGAATTTGATAACTTTGCTCTCAATGCGTTCATAGTTAAGCATAGGGTTGTGTCCACTCCTGAGTCTTCCACCAAACGACATACTACCAGGCTACAAGCTGAGGTGGCCTACGACTCTGCCCTTCTAAAGAGTAGGAAAAGCAGTAAGAAGAAAAGGAGGAAGTTGGTGAAAGATAGTGTACCCGTAAGTGATAAGGTGATCCCTGTGGTAGATGTGGAAGAAGAAACACTAGATGAACCCAATTTAATGGTTAGACGGTCTTAGAAAAAGAAGCAGCCTGCTTCAACAGAGAAGGTGTCAACCTCTAGCTCCAAGTTGAAGGAGGTTGTGAGTGAGTTCTCGAGGTCTGATGAGGATGTGTTAGTCAAATCTAAAGGAAAAGGGAAATTAAGTGGTGAGAAGTCAGGCAAACGCTAGTCTAAAATTATTCAGGAACTTGGTTCTGTGAAGAGGATAAGGAGTGAAGTCAGTCTTGGCTCAGAATGTCTGAGGCACCAAAAGGTTCTGTTAGGTCAAACATTTGACCACGCAATCTTCGAGATGTCTGGTATGCAACAAATTCTTAAAATGGTTGAGTTTCAACAATGTGGGCATCTATTTCACATAGATGGACCAAAGTATTATGAGGAAGAGGTGCAAAGATTCTTTGCTAGCCTCTTTCCCATTGAGATCTACTACATCTGTGCTTTGGTGAATGGAGTCGATATCGTGTTTGATGTAAAGTTGCTTGGTGAAATTCTTAAATTTTCTATAGCCGGTGTGTCTAGTGTAAAGGATGTTTTCAGTTTTATTTTAGAAATACTGTGGTAAAGGATAACGTAAACCAGAAGGGGGACCGAATCCATAAGAAGGCGTTACTCCCCATCTATCAACTGCTTTTTGAATTGGTAAACAAAGTTCTATTGCCTCGAGCTGAGAGGAGGTCTGTGACCTCCAAGTCTGACCTGTTCTTGACGGAGAAACTGGATAGCTTCATCCTTGTAAGCCCGCCTGCTATTATGATTGAGGACATGCAAAAGGTAGACACCTTCAAAGATGGTAATCATGGCCTTCCCTATGAGTTTTTGCTTACAAGAGTGTTTAAGTTCTTTTAGGTGCCGCTGGGCCAAGACAAGGTAGGGGCTAAGAAGCAGACTTTCTCATAGACAACGTTGGAAGAATGCGAGTGCATAGAAAATATTGTGAGGGTAGGAAGTATATCAACCATCTCACAGCTCATTAATAAATGCACTAGAGGAGATTCGTCGGTTGCAGGCTAGGAATGCTATCCTGGAAAGTCAGCAAGCCCAAGTGGTTCTGGTGTCAAATGATGAAGTAGCTAATTTGACAAAAGAGAATGCTGATCTTAGGGCACAAGTACAGAACCTGAAAGCAGAACTGCTCAATGAGCAAAAGCCGACCAATGCCCTAATAGACCTTGTTCTCCAAACACTTGTTGCAGCTTCCAAGCCTTCTACTCTTAGTGCCCCCTAAGTACTGTCGCACCTCCTTTTTCCTCCGTGAAACTAGGGTTTGTGACATTTGGGTATGGGACAACTCATACCTTTTGGGAACTGGGTTTTGAATTTGAAGAGTCGCCACGTAATGATTTGAGGTGCATTAGGACACCAATGGGGTTCAATTCTAAGTTCCATTTGAATAGCCAGAGACAGGGTAAGGGCCCGAAGTTATCCCAAGGGGAAGGTGTTAGGCACCCCTCAGGATCCACTAGTGTGGTTCCCAGCCAGACAGTTTATTGTGAATTTGGGGTGCAATTAACATACAAATAGATAAGGCTCAAATAAGAGGGGATTTTAATACACCATGGTTTGAAAGTAAACAAAGTTTGAAAGAGCAACTAAAAGAGTTGATTTTAAACAAGGAGTTATAATGCTAAAAAGGAAAAGGCAACAAAGAAAAGAGGTCCTAGGGTTATTTATAATATGGATCACATCAATGGAATACCTGGTAATCACTCCTAGAGAGAGGGGTTACACGTGGTATTAGTGTCCATATCTACCCTTCCCACCCCGTTACGATATTAAAGTGCGGATTGGTCTCGATTACTATTGCATGTTATTATCCATCCTATTCCTATCAGACCCAAAGGGGCTTAGGACTACTATTCCTAAAAGCGGAGGGATATTAGGCTGATTGGTTTCAAAAGGTAAAAAATCTAGGGTGACATACAAAACAAATAATATTGCATGTTAGGGGGAAAACATGTAAGCAAATAAAGGCTCAGGTATGCCTCCTCAAACAAAGCAATTAGATAGCATGACTCAAACAAAAAGCAAAGTCTGAATTTTTAGAAGTCCTAAAGCAGGGGATTTCGAGTTAGAGCTAGATTCATCAGATACCTCATATATGAAGCCCAAATCAGGCATGCCTGCTAGTTGGAGCAGTTACTAGTTATCAGAGGCAAATTTAGTTTTATTGTTGTTAATACCTAAGTCTTGCCTAAGTGTTTAGACGGAGTCCTATATGTATGATATCTACTTCATTCAAAATTCGGCAAAACAGTAAAGCGGATTGTTTAAGATCTTATAGGCATGCTTGCTATACCTCATTAAGTAAGTGACTTATATTTTTTAAAACTGATTCAGAATAGATTGATTTTAAAACGGACCAGTTTCAGGTTCTGCAGGTGATGGTATCTATTATTGCTAATTTAAACCCTATGAACATGATATCTAACATTGAATGTGAATGAAGCAAATCGGATATATTTAAGAATCCCTATAGGCATGATTTCTATATGTTACTAATTTCAGCATTACGAACATGACACTTATTTTCAGCCGAATAGAATCTAAAACATGATATCTAAGTGGCATGTAGAATTTAACTACGTCCTATAGGAAGGTTATCCAGGTGTGACATTGACTATGAATAAATTGAGATAAACCAAATAGTCATGGTGTCTAAAATGCAGAATTGAACACAAAGAACTTAAAACAGTCCTATAGGCATGCTTTTTACCCTTGAGCATACATGATCACCCAGCCCTTTTTACCAGACAACCCCAAATATTTATTACAACTTATTACAAATCAGAAATACCAAATTACAAAAGAAAGAATGAAAGAAAAAAAAATCTACAACCATAGGAAAGCCTGATTTGATAACCTATCTGAGATATGCAAGGAACCATATCATTGCCAATGCCATTGATTTCAAAGCCTTTCTCAAACCTGGGTGTGTCAGAGTTCCCTAAGGGCCTCAATAGGACTCCAGGCGGTGCTCACACCTAAGTTACACAACCAGAATAGAGATGAGTGCAGTGTGGAAATGCCAGCCCTCATGTGTCCAAGTTCAGATGGAGCTCATGGGTCCCAAGGCAAGGCACACATAAGGATGGGGGGGCAGAACTTAAGTCTAAGAAGAGAGTGAAAGTGCAGAAACAAAGTTTTAAGATCTGAGGTAATAAAGGAGAGGGAAAGGGTGATGGGAGACAGCCATTAACATTTCAGGGAATCAATAACTTCGCACAAAGGGGGCAGAGGATTGGGAAACTATTGCAAGGAGCCTATACACTTGGGCATGGGTTAACTTTTGGCATGCACAGCAATAGGAAGTGCTGACATGCCTGTAAATTAACCAGAACACACAACAGATAAGGGAAACATGGAGGTTATGATCCTAGGAGGATCAAGTTTGGTTCATGCACAACAATTTCCAATGTTGTCATGCCCCAAACCAACCACAAGTATTAAACACATTAGGGTAGGGATTTGGGATTCACAGGTCATAAAATAGGAGAAGTAAAATTACAGCATGCTAAATAATGGTACTAGGTTAAATACAATCAGTAGGTAGACAAGAATGCAAGAAACAGTAAATAAGCATATTGTTGTTGGCGGAGAAAACTTAATTAGAACATACCAGTAAGAAATGCAAATGCAGAAAACAAGTAAGTTTCCCCACAGCCTAGCCTTGGCTTTAAACCGGCTAGGTAAGGCAACAATATAGTAGTAGTAGAGAAGAGAGAGAGTTTTAGTGTAGTGTGTGTTTAAACTCAAGTGTTATACCTTATGTTCGTGTCTTGAAAGAAAAGAAGTACAGGGTATTTATAGTTTTTGAAAACGAGTAGGAGAGAGGTAATAAGCCACAAACATGGAAACAATCACGATTCGGAATCAATTATACAAGTGATTCCTTTTAATTAAGGGAGAACTTGCTTAACGGGCATTGATAGGTTTAAAACAAGGAAAGAAATCAATTTGTCAGCAGACTGACAATTGCCAAAAAAGAAGTAGTAAAACATTTGGCTAGCAAGCGAGTCTAGGTATAGAGATACTCTAATTTTGGAAAGGATCGAGTAAGGCAAAACAGGAAAAGAAATTAGTTAAATTTAACGGGCAAGTGAAATCAAAACAGTTTGAAATTAGTCACAAGTTTGAAAATCAGTCAAAGAAAGAGACTCAGCATACAAATAGGGTGCATAAACATTATACATGCGAGGCCAAACTTGTTGGCAAAAATAAATAGCATACATTAGTAGCACAAAAAGAAAATTCAATAGATAGCAACACTTGAAACATGACAGTCAGTTGAATCAGTAGTGAGGAAACATAGAATATCAAAAGCATGCGAAAATATCATAGTAGCAGGTGCGGAAAACCCCTTTTGAAAAATTAGGGTTTTGAGCATAATCAAGTTCTAGAGATGATAGAAACCCAGAATCAGAAGAATCACACAAAGGAACAAGAGGTTTCGAAATAAAGAACTTCAAATTGAGTCATGCACTTAAACTAAAAGCCTCAGACTGAAAGCCATAAGGTTTTCAACAATAGAAGAATTTTATAGATGGATAAACAAATAAAAAAAACTCAAGCAAACAAACATTCGCCTAATAAACAGTCAAAAGAAATTAGGGTTTTAACATGCAAACTCAGGCAGAAAGATAAGACAAGCAAACATAGCAACATATGTCAAAATTAGAGAACAATTTTGAAATAACTTAACAAGAAAACCCTAATCGGAAAAGAGAAAGAGTTTTGAAAGAAGAGTTTTAAAGAGAATTTGAGAAAACGCTTAGAAGTTCAGAGCAAACATAGATCTGAAATAGATCTAAAAGAAATCAGAAGGACCTTAGAGGTTAGGGTTTCAAATAAACCCAAATAATGAGAAAGGCTTTGAAAACTATCGATCTAAACATGAGAGTCAAGATTCTAACTCGAATAGCCATGGCTGGCCAGAGAAAGATCAGAGACAATCGGAGAATAGCCATCAACCAAAGACTAGACAAAACCATTCATGATATGGTCATGAGACCACATAATCGAACACGTAGAAGCTATGGGAGGTGGATACAGGTCTCTAACAACCTTGGAAGCCATAGATTTGGGAGATATTAGGGTTGTTGTTTGATGGCGGCGGCTAGGGTTTGAGAGGATTTGAGAGAGGATTGAGAGAGAAGGAGGATTCAAGGGCAGTGGAGTTTTGAGAATGAAAAGGGTTTGGGGTCTTTGGGTTTAATTAGGAAGGAGGTTTGCTGGCTGTTGATCATTTTGATCAACGGCCAAGATTGAACGGCTAGGTGCGGCAGTTTAAAGAACAGTGTTTGGGTCAGTTCAGATTTAAATTGGGTTGGGGTAATTGGGTTTAAATTGGAGGTCCAATTCAGGCTATAGTTGAAATGCAATTGGGGCCTAATTTTAAATAGCCACTTTTCCCTTATTTATTTTATAAAAAAAATAGAAAATTAATTTTTGAAAACAAATTAAAAGCATTAAAAAGATTTATAATTTATAATTATCAATTTAAAAATACTGGGTTTAATTTTTATGAATATAAACGCAATTAGATCTTAAAAGAGGTTAATATTATAATTATATATAATTTAGCTTAAAAAATACTAAATAAATTTATAAAAATATGAAAAAATTATAGTATCTATGTTTTAGCATAAACATAAGAATCCAATAAATGAATCATCAAAAATAATAATTTTGGAAATTATTATTCGATTTTTTAGGGATAAAATAGGGCGATAAATTGATTTAAATTTTTTTAAAATTAAGAAAAAATAATAAAACATTTGGACATACTTATATATGCATGCATATGCTATTTTGAAAGTATTTTGCAGAATAAAAATATATAGGATAAAATTGGGTATCAACAGTTGCCCCTCTTTACCCGGAAAGGATGAAAGAGTTGTCCGGTGAAGATATGATGGCCAATTTTGACCGAGCGAGACGGTTCAAAGAAGTTTAGGTCACGCCCTAGCTTCTGAGGTTCTTACATATCCCTGGTCTTATAGGAATCAGTTCATATGTAGTTTCAAATCCGTCGGTGGAGTATGCCGATGGAGACTTCCTAAGAATGGATGCAATATCCAGGTCGGGATGAATGGTTAAGGTATAATTGGGCTGCAGGAACTGGAGTGGGATCGCTCCTGCCGAGATGGACATTGCTCGCCGGTTACCTGCAAATAAGCAATACAAGCATATATTTTGCATAAATTTAAACATGATGTAAATTCTCGTCGAACCATGAATGTTTTCTCTGGACGGTTAGGATGATGTCCTTAGACCATGTCGTCCTAGGCCATGAAGCGTATAACAAAGGATTCGTAGGCCATGGAATGATGATCTCGGGCCATGAGGATGATACCTCCAAACCATGATGCCTTTGAATAACGATATGCAAAAGATTAAAATGATCCTCAGGCCATGACATGGTGTTCTCGGGCTATGAAGATGATGCCTCAAAACAATGATGCCTTTGGATGAGTTGGTGATATTTCAGCCCATGAAGGATGCAATAGCATGTTGAATATCTTTCAGCCGTGCGATGTGGCGATCTTTCAGCCATGTAATGTGGTGATCTTTCAGCCATGCAATGTGGTGATCTTTCAGCCGTGCAATGTGGCGATCTTTCAGTAATGCAATATAGCGATCGTTCAGCCGTGCAAATGTAGTATGAGTCAATCTTTCAGCCATGCAGATGCAGATAAGGTGGCGATCTTTCAACCCATGAAATGTAGATGTGGAATGAGGCGATCTTTCAGCCATGCTGATGTAGTATGAGGCGATCTTTCAACCCATCAAATGCGGTACAAGGCGATCTTTCAGCCATGCAGATGCAGTATGAGGCGATCTTTCAGCCCATGAAATGTAGTGTGAGGTGATCTTTCAGCCATGCAGATGCAGTATGATGCGATCTTTCAGCCATGCAGATGCAGTATGAGGCGATCTTTCAGCCCATGAAATGTAGTATGAGGTGATCTTTCAGCCATGCAGATGCAGTATGAGGCGATCTTTCAGCCATGCAGATGTGGTATGAGGTGATCTTTCAGCCATGCAGATGCAAAATGATGCTATCTTTCAACCCATGCAATGTAGTAGGTGGCGATCTTTCAGCCATGTAAATGGAGATAAGGTGGCGGTCTTTTAGCCATGCAAATGTAGATAAGGTGGCGATCTCTCAACCATGCAAATGTAGATAAGGTGGCGATCTTTCAGCCATACAGAGCAGATAGAGACAGCGTTTAGTCTCGGAAGGCATAATGGTAGCCTTATGCAATGTAGAAAATGCAGATGGAGATAGCGTTTAGTCTCGGAAGGCAGAATGGTAGCCTTATGCAATGCAAAAATGGAGACAATGTTTAGTCTTGAAAGGCACAATGGTAGCCTTATGAAATTCAAAAAAATACAGATGGAGACAGCATTTAGTCTTGGTAGGCAAAGTGGTAGCCTTATTCAATGCAGAAAAATGCAGATGGAGACAGTGTTTAGTCTCAGTAGGCAGAATGGTAGCCTTATGCAATGAAGAAAATGCAGATGGATACAGCGTTTAGTCTCGGAAGGCAGAATGGTAGCCTTATGCAATGCAAAAAATGTAGATGGAGACAGCGTTTAGTCTCTGAAGGCAGAATGGTAGCCTTATGCAATGCACAAAATACAGATGGAGACAGTGTTTAGTCTCAGAAGGTAGAATGGTAGCCTTATGTAATGCAGAAAATGTAGATGGAGACAACGTTTAGTCTCGGAAGGCGAAATGGTAGCCTTGTGCAAGAAATAAAATGGCAAATAGTAATAGAGCTTTCTTATCTAGTAAAAGATTGTGATATTGTGACTGTTGGGGACATTGTTGTGTGTGGATATCAAATGTGAATAGATGCAAGGGTCCTGAGAGCTGTATTTCTGAACAATGTTCATCTCGCGAGTGTATAGTATGTTTGGATGGTTTTTCAATCCAAGTGCTTGTATCCAAAGAAAAAATGTGAGTTTTGTAAAGGGGGAAGGTTAGTTCGTATCCCCGCTGGCTCTACTTGACCAGCTCGACTTTGATATGGTTATATTGTATGTATCACTGGTGTAGCGTTGCCCAACAAGGCAATTTTAACAATAAACATGCATGATTTAGTAAAAATATGACAAAAGTACATAATTAAGAATAGCTTTTAGATGAACCGACGACTGCGACATGGTTCAGGACATTGCAACCTCTCTTGCTTCGGAATTTTGAGGGTCCTCCACAAAATTCTACCCCAGTTTAAGAGGTTGATGCTTCTAACTATTGCTTGTGATGATTGACTTAAATTACTTCGAAAATTTGAGGGTCCTCCTCAAAATTCTGCCCTAGTTTCCAATTACGGAGAAAATGGGAGTTTTATTGAATTGTGACCGAACCCATATGGCTGCCTACGTATCCCCTCTTAAACGGGAATCAGGTCAGGCATAGTTCAATTTACATCATATAGGAAAGCATAAAGATTACACAAAGTAATGCTTGACTACATCTGAGTTGATTGGCTTTGGCCAGACTTCTCCGTCCATTTCTGCAAGTATGAGGGCTCCTCCTGTCAAGACGTGGTGAACCATGTATGGACCCTACTAGATGGGAGAGAATTTCCCTTTGGCTTCATCTTGATGCGGAAAAATCTTCTTTAACACTAGCTTCCCCGGTGTGAACTGTCTTGGCTTGACTCTTTTATTGAAGGCTCTGGACATTCTATTCTGGTAAAATTGACCATGGCAAACTTCATTCATTCTCTTTCTATCTATAAGGGCTAGTTTCTCATAACGACTTTTCACCCACTCAGCATCGTCAAGCTCAGCTTCCTGTATGATCCTTAGGGAGGGAATTTCCACTTCAGCGGGAATGACTGCCTCTGTACCATAAACCAGCATATAGGGGAAGCCTAATAAAGAAAATGATAACTTCTCGTGCCACTATTTATGCTTCTCTATCATGTTTCTCAATATCTTCTTAATATTCTTGCTAGCGGACTCTTCAGCTCCATTCATTTGTGGCCTATAGGCTGTGGAATTCTTGTGTTTGATCCTGAAGGTTTCACACATAGATTTCTTCAAGTCACTATTGAGTTTGGAAGCATTATCAGTAATGATTGGCTCTGGAATCCCAAACCGACAAACAACGCAGTCGCGGACAAAGTCTACCACGACTTTCTTAGTTACTGCTCTGTAAGATGTTGCTTTGACCCATTTGGTGAAATAATCGATTGCAACCAGGATAAATCTGTGTCTATTGGAAGCGGTGGGCTCGATAGGTCCAATAACATCCATCCCCCAAGCGGCAAACGGCCATGGTGAGCTTGTCGCATTAAGCTCATTTGGAGGTACCTTTATCATGTCTGCATGTATCTGACAGCGGTGGCATTTATAGACATACTGAATGCAGTCCATTTCCATAGTCATCCAAAAGTAAGCAGCTTAGAACTTAAGTCTAAGAAGAGAGTGGAAGTGCAGAAATAGTGTTTTAAGAGTTGAAGGAATAAAGGAGACGGAAAGGGTGATGGGAGACAGCCATTAACATTTTAGGGAATCAATAACTTCACACAAATGGGGCAGGGGATTGGGAATCTGTTGCAAGGAGCCTATACACTTGGGAATGGGTTATCTTTGGGTATGCACAGCAATAGAAAGTGCTGACATGCCTGTAAATCAACTAGAACACAAAATAGATAAGGGAAACATGGAGGTTATGATCCTAGGAGGATAAAGTTTGGGTCATGTACAGCAATTTCCAATGTTGTCATGTCCCAAACCAACTACAAGTATTTAACACATTGGGGTAGGGATTTAGGATTCACAGGTCATAATACATTGATCCAGAATAGGAGAAGTAAAATTACAGCATGCTAAATAATAGTACTGAGTTAAACACAATCAGTAGTCACACGAGAATGCAAGAAACAGTAAATAAGCATGTTGTTGTTGGCACAAAAAACTTAATTAGAAAATATCAGTCAGAAATGCAAATGCAGAAAACAAGCAAGTTTCCCCACAACCTAGCCTTGGCTTTAAACCAGCTAGGTAAGGCAGCAATATAGTAATCGCAGAGAAGAGGGAGAGTTTAGTGTAGTGTGTGTTGAACTCAAGTGTTATGCCTTGTATTCGTGTCTTGAAGGAAAAGAAGTACAGGGTATTTATAGTTTTTGAAAACGAGTAGGAGAGAGGTAATAAGCCACAAACATGGAAACAATCATGATTCGGAATCAATTATACAAGTGAATCCATTTAATTAAGGGAGCACTTGCTTAACGGGCATTGATAGGTTTAAAACGAGGAAAGAAATCAATTTATCAGCAGGCTGACAGTTTTCGTAAAATAAGTAGTAAAACATTTTGCTAGCAATCGAGTCTAGGTATAGAGATACTCTAATTTTGGAAAGGACTGAGTGATGCAAAACAAGAAAAGAATTTAGTTAACTTTAACGGGCAAGTGAAATCAGAAAAGTTTGAAATTAGTCACAAGTTTAAAAATCAGTCAAAGAAGGAGACTCAACATATAAATAGGGTGGATAAACATTATACACGCGAGGCCAAACCTGTTGGCAAAAGGAAATAGCATACAATAGTAGCACAAAAAGAAAATTCAATAGATAAAAACACTCAAAACTTGACAGTTAGTTGAATCAGTAGTGAAGAAACATAAAATATCAAAAGCATGCGAAAATCTCATAGTAGCAGGTGCGGAAAACCCCTTTTGAAAAATTAGGGTTTCGAGCATAATCAAGTTCTAGAGATGATAGAAACCCAGAATCAGAAGAATCACACAAAGGAACAAGAGGTTTCGAAATAAATAACTTCAAATTGAGTCATGCATTTAAACTGAAAGTTTCAGACTCAAAGCCATAGGGTTTTCAACAATAGAAGAATTTTATAAGTGAATAAACTAACAAATCAGGTAAAACTCAAGCAAACAAACATTTGCCTAATAAATAGTAAAAAGAAATTAGGGCTTTAACATGAAATCTCAGGCATACAGATAAGACGAGCAAACATAGCAACATATGTCAAAATTAGAGAAATGTTTTGAAATAACTTAACAAGAAAACCCTAATCGGAAAAGAGAAAGAATTTTGAAAGTAGAGTTTTAAAGAGAATTTGAGAAAATGCTTAGAAGTTCAAAGCAAACATAGATCTGAAATAGATCTAAAAGAAATTAGAAGGACCTTAGAAGTTAGGGTTTCAGAAGAACCCTAAATGATGAGAAAGGCTTTGAAAACTACCGATCTAAGAATGAGAGTCAAGAGTCTGACTCGAATAGCCATGGATGGCCGGAGAAAGATCAGATACGATCGGAGAATAGCCATCGACAGAAGACTGGACAAAACCCTTCATGATATGGTCATGAGACCACAGAATCGAACACATAGAAGCCATAGGAGGTGGATACAAGTCTCCGACGACCATGGAGCCATAGATTTAGGAGATATTAGGGTTGATGTTTGATGGAGGCAGCTAGGGTTTAAGAGGATTTGAGAGAGGATGGAGAGAGAATGGGGATTCAGGGCCGGTGGAGTTTGGAGAATGAAAAGGGTTTGGGGATCTTTGGGTTTAATTAGGAAAGGAGGTCTGATAATCGTTTATCATTTTGATCAACGGCCTAGATTAAATGGGTAGGTGGGGCGATTTAAAGAATAGGGCTTGGTTCAATTCAGATTGTAATTGGGTTGGGGTAATTGGGTTTAAATTGGTGGTCCAATTCAGACTGTAATTGAAATGCAATTGGGGCTAGATTTTAAATAGCCACTTTTTTCCTTATCTATTTTATAAAAAAATAGTAAATTAATTTTTGAAAATAAATTAAAAGAATTAAAAAGATTTATAATTCATAATTATCAATTTAAAAATACGGGGCTTAATTTTTATGAATATAAACGCAATTAGATCTTAAAAGAGGCTAATATTGCAATTATATGTAATTTAGCTTAAAAAGAACTAAATAAATTTGTAAATATATGAAAATGTTATCTTCGCTATGTTTTAGCATAAATATGAGAATTCAATAAATGAATCATCAAAAATAATCATTTTGGAAATTATTATTGGATTTTTAGGGATAAAATAGGGCAATAAATTGATTTAAAAATATTTAAAAATTAAAGAAAAATAACAAAATATTGGACATACTTATATATGCATTCATATGCTATTTTGAAAGTATTTTGTATATTAAAAATATATAGAAAAAAATGGGTATCAACAAGTACCCCTTCAGCGACCAGTTTCTGGAAATGCTCTTTAAATTTTTCCTTATTTTGGCAGATGTTTTGTTTTCTTTTTTTGATTTGGTTTGGGATGAAACACTATTGCTCCCATTTTAATAGTCTAATATTGCCTTTGCTTTTTAAGCAAAGGCATACTAAATTTTATCAGTATCAAATCTATCCTCTTTTATTATCATATTGCTTCAATCTTGTGCTTCTCTTCTCTATCATGTTGTGTGCACATATGTGGCATGAGTTAAATCGACTAGACTTCTTTCTACTATTTATCTGTTTGTCTCTCTTTAATGATGCTAAAAATGGGAATAACTAACTAAGTGTCAAATGATAATGATAATAAGGAAGGCATAAAGTCAGGGGGAACTTGTGATTTACTGGTACTTAATCTGGTTCTTCTTGCTCTAAACCCACATTATCAATGCTTTAGCTTGTTATCATCAAAAATAGAGAAATTAAAAGGTTTTCAATGTCTTTGCTTTATATTTGATGATCTAATAAACTAAATTTCAAGGACCAGATAAGGAACCAGACACACTTGGACTATACTGCAAGATAACGAATTCCGGCTAAATATGACCTGTTATAGCTTCAGGTGATAGGAAATCAAAGAAGGACCCGGTACCCTTGTGGTTCCCTTATACCGGTACAAAGTCAATTGGACACAGCTGGAAGTGACATGAATGTCTACACTATTTCTGCCTGTACTGCACTATTTCCAATGCCCACTTATTCCTTGACCAACTAAAGTGCTTATATCATTTCAAGTGATGTCATAAAGGTGTATCAACAATGAGTTTATATCAAAACATCAGTTGAACGGTTCTATTTCTCATTGTAGCCTTTGCAAAACAAATAGAAAAATCAATCCTTACGAGCTTGAAGAACAAAGTTGAACGCTACTATGGACCAGTTCCTAAGGTTGGTATTTTGTTGTCCTTAGTTGAGTTGTAACTTTGTGATTGTACTTATTGTATCTCTTAAATTGCTTAGCTAGAAGCGTTGATTATGAACCCTCTTGTAAAATCCGTAAACTTTCTATGTGTAGACTAGGTGTAGTCATAAGTTAAATCCTTTGTAACTAGAAGAGTGACAAAGTGTCTTATGGTGAGAGCATCACAAGTTAGTTAAAAGTCTTTGTAACTAGGAAGTCACAAAGTGGCTTGTGATAAGAGTACCATAAGTTAGTTGAGTCAAATTCTCTGTAATAGAGTTGTTACAAAGTGGCTTGTAATAGGTGTTTACAAATTAGTAAAGTTGAAAGCCTACAGGTGTAGGTCGTGGTTTTTGACCCCTTGAGTTGGGATTTTTCCATGTAATAATCATTGTCTCATTTACTTGCAGATTTATTGGCATTCTTACATAATCTTATAGAGGACCAGACACTCTACTGTCTGGTGGACTCATACAAATTAACGCATACAGATTCGCAGCTTTCTTGGTTTGGCGAGTTATTACCGGCAATTCGTTCAGGGATTTTCACCTATAGCATCACCCTTGACCAAATTGACTCAAAAGGGTGCTCCATTCAGGTGGTCGGACGAGTGCTAGGCGAGCTTTCAAAAGCTCAAGACTGCCTTGACCATAGCTCTAGTGTTAGTTTTTCCATCAGTTTTAGGTTCATATACAGTGTATTGCAATGCTTCGATAGTTTGTATTGGGTGTATTGTTGCAGGATGGTAGAGTTATTGCTTATGCTTCTCGTTAGTTGAAGCCCTATGAGTAGAACTACCCTATTCACAATCTAGAGTTGGCTGCCATTGTTCATGCGTTAAAGATTTGGAGGCATTATTTGTATGGTGTGTCTTGTGAGGTGTTTACTAATCACTGTAGCCTCCAACACTTGTTCAAATAAAAGAATCTCAATTTGAGACAGCTGAGATGGCTTGAGCTGCTAAAGGACTATGATATTACTATCTTGTACCTTCCGGGAAAGGCCAATATGGTGGCCGATACTTTGAGTAGGAAAGCGGTGAGTATAGGTAGCCTTGCATTTATTCCTGTTGGGAGAAACCTCTTGCAATTGATGTTCATGCCTTGGCCAATCTTTTTGTGACGTTGGATATTTTGGAGCCTAGTCGGGTCTTAGTTTGTGTGGTTTCTCGGTCTTCCTTATTTGATCGCATCAGAGAGCGCTGGTATGATGATCCTAATTTTCTTGTCCTTAAGGATAGAGTTCAGCACGACAATGCCATAGATTTGACTATTGGTGATGATGTGGTATTGAGGATGTAGGGCTGGATATCGGGAGTTGATTTTGGAGGAGGCCCATAGCTGTCGGTATTCCATTCATTTGGGTGCTGCAAAGAAGTATCAGGATCTGAGGCAGCATTATTAGTGGAAGAGAATGAAGAAGGACATTGTGGGATTTCTAGCTCGATGTCTCAATTGTCAGCAGGTGAAATATGAGCATCGAAGACTGCTTCAGCAGATGGATATTCCAAAGTGGAAGTGGGAGCAGATCACCATGGATTTTGTAGTTGGACTCCCATAGACTTTGAAGAAGTTCAATGGTATTTGGGTGATTATGGATCGGCTGACAAAAAATATGCACTTCATTCCTGTGTGTACTACCTATTCTTCAGAGCTGTTGGCAGAGATCTATAGTCGAGAGATTGTTTGTTTGCATGGTGTCCCAGTTTACATCATTTCATATAAGAGGTACTCAGTTTACTTTGCAGTTTTGGAGAGGCGTGTAGAAAGAGTTGGGTACTCAGGTTGAGTTGAGCACTGTCGACGCCCCCTTTTTCCTCTCTAAAAGCGAGAAATCGGGTTTACGACATTTTGGAAAAGACAACTCTATTCCCGTTTGGGAATTGGGTTTTGGAATTCAAGAGTCGCCACCTAATGATTATAGTGCATTAGGACACTTTAAAGAAGAATTTGAAAAAACACCAGAGTTCGGGTAAGGGCTAGAAATTATCTCGAGGGGAAGGTGTTAGACACCCCTCAAGATCCACTAGTGTGGTTCCCGGCCATGTTACAATTGTGACTTTAAAGCAAGCAAACAGACAAGACAATTCCACATAAAGACTGCAAGTAGGTATACATAAAGGTTACTGAACATGCTGAAATTCGAATAGGTGACTTCTTAATTATTCGCAAGAATATCTAAATGCAGAAAATGGGATCAAGTAATGAATACCAATTATCAAACAAGGAAGTGAATAAGCAACAAATTTTAGAGAATAGGGCAGTGCGAAAATCAGAAGGGGGAAATTTTAATGATTAAAACAAGAATGCAGAATTTTAAAGAACTAAGAATTGACAATCTGAAAATAATTACGTAAAGGAAAGTGGGTCCTAGGTTCGTAAAATACGTGGATCATCCACATAACACTGGCGACCAATCATACGCATAGTGTTATCGTGTGATCATCATCTCCATGTCTACCCTTTCCTACCCCATTAAGGTATTTAAAGAGCGGAATAGTATCGTTACTTATTATATTCTATTTCCCATCCCAATCCTATCAGTCCCGGAGGCAATTGGACTACTAGTCCTAACGGGAGAGGGGTTTGAGGCGTTTTAGGAGTTTTCAGAGGACAAAATACTAAGGCGTAAATCAAAACACATAATGCAAATAAAGGGGGAAGCAATAAGCAATTAGGGCTCAAATAAGCCTCCTTAAATCAGATAAAAGCCATAGAGTTTAGCATGTTTTACACATACTGGTTTGGTCTTAATTAAATAAAGCGACGAGCGAACTGGTTCAACACATACTTTTAGACGAAAAGTCAACATTAGGCTCGCTCGAATGCAGTTGTCTAAAACTGATCTGATTGATTAATTAAACCTTTTGTCTAAGTGTTGGATAGAATTACTGATTTAAAACATAAAATTGATTATAAAGCAAAGCTACAGAGTAAAAGGAGTGAAAGGATTTTCAGAAAAGAAGTGCACTGTTTTGAAAAGGTTTAACAGAAAAGAAATGAACTTCAGAAGACATGCAGGTTAATTGGGGAAAGGAATTACATGAGTTTTAAAAAATGCAGATTTGTGTAGAAAAAATCCGTTACTTCAGTAAATGCTAATTTTCGAAAAGTGAATGATATTTTGAATGAGTGAAAATGGCTTAGGTTCGAAGTTCCTATAGGCATGCTCTCTATGCGTTAACTGATTTAGACCTTTTAAGCAGGAGTACTGTAGACATGGTATTCATATGCAACCTTGTTGTTTGGCCTAGTTGTTTGCCTAATGATATTACTGTATGCAGAAGTGCAAATCCCTCTAGGCATGGTATCTAAATGCTTCATTGCAGAAATCAAGTATCGAATCCTATAGACATATGTTTCTAGGCATGAAGTTGCACAAATCATAAATAAATCCCTATAGGCGTGTTTTCTACCCTTAGTGCATAAAAATAAACCCCCTCCCTTTTTTACTAAATCCCCTGAGTTTACACAAATTATTACAGCCCAAAAGAAATAAAAACTAAATTAAAAAATACATCAAGAATCATCAGCTACATCTGAACAGCCTAATTCACACTTAGTGTCTAATAATATGAGATTGAGCCACTTCCAAGATCCAAATTTCCAAGCCTTCTCTCATCTAGGGTGTTTCAGAGATCCAAGGGATTTCAGGAATCCAAGGCAGTGCTTACACCCAAGATGCTAATCAAAAAAAAATTGTAGTGCAGTGTGGGAGGGCCAGCTCTCAGGTGTCCAAGTTCAGAGGGAGCTCAGGGGTCCCAAGGCAAGGCTCACAAGAGAGGGGCAGAACTTAAGTTCTAAGAATGAGTGCAAGTGCAATAAAGGGGGGTAGGGAATACCCAGGAAGGCTGGTGGTCATGCCCTGCCATAAAGTATACCGGCACACCCCTGACCAAACCTGTTGGCCAAACATTAGAGAGTAAAGACCTTTTGAAGGTCAAGTTATGGCATAGGCGGTAATTGGAGCACTGTCAGGCCAAAACTTTAACTCAACACACATAGTAAGGGAATAGGGATGGGAAACTGAAAAAGCTTAGGGCCCAAAAGGGTCCAGTTCATACCCATGGACAATAACTTCAAATATATTGCCATGTTTTTTAACCATAACTTAAAGCACATAAGGGGGTATAGGGATAGAATTCATTACAAGAAGTGAGCAAGGCATAAGCACATTGTACAAAGATTAGATGCTTCAGACATGAAAGTAAACATGGAAATAAGAACTGGTAAATAAACACACATTGGAGTTGAGACTAGAAATAAACTAGGACATACCAGTTTCAGAAAGCAAAGAGAGAGCAGGAATCTTGTAACAGGCCACAGTACAAATAGCAAAAGTAACTTATGCGTGTGAGTGTGATTTCAAGAAAAAGACTAGAGCATATGTCGTGTGTAAAGTGAAGAAGGGAAGACCATTTTATAGTGTAAAAGAACAAGCAAGAAAGGTAAGAAGACCTTTTAAAAATCAATCTCAAATATTCTCCCTTAAGTCAGGGGATTCAATTTGAAACGGGAGGATGTAAATAAGGAAAGGAAATTTGAGTAAAATCTGTCATAGTAGCATAAGAAAGGGAAAATACATGAAGTTTATTTAAGGAAAGAACTCAACGGTACTTGGTTTGTAAAGAAAAGGAAAGTGAATCAATCAGACAACTAATAAAATCAATGTAATGAGGTTTGATTCGAATGAACCCAGTCGGGAATAGGTAGATGAGGGCCCAAACATAGAAAAATCAGTATCAATCAGTCGAGATCCTATCAAAGGAGTCTAAAATTAGTCAAGTAATTGTCAAAACCCTTTTGAAAGAGGAGTTTTTCATATATAAAGCAAACAAATCAAATAGAAACTCTAACATTGCAAGGTATAGGCTCATAGAACAAAAGAATACGAGTTCAGACATAGATTTGTAATGCGTCTGAAGGTCCAGGGTCCCAAAGTGAAACCTTAATCCAGTTTATCAAAGAAAACCCCCAAATTCTAGGGTTTCAAATTGAATCAAACACAGAAATGAGAAAGCAAGTGAATAGACTCAAGGAGTCTCATAAGAAACAAACAGACCATGATAGCAGGTTTGAAACAATCAGAGAAGGGAAATCGAATTGAGAGCATAAAGGGACACATTTTGGAAACTCGAAACTTAAACAGGTCTAGAATAGATGAAACATGCTTAACACAAACAGAGTTCAGAAAAGCAAAAGTCAAAAAATTCAGTAGGAACACACATGGTAGAAGAGTGAGGAAAATTTAACACAGATTAATCATGTGAGCACACATATAAAAGAAAAGAAGGATAATACATGCATAATAGAGAAGGAAAACATGCGAGCATAATACAGACAAACATCTAAAGAAAAGAACAACAAGAATCAAAAGATTTTCAGAAACCCTAATGTAAAATCAAATGATTTTTGAAAGAAAAATTTGGGAAAAACAGTTAAAAAGGTCCATAGAACACTAATATGGCATAGATCTAAGAAAACAAATAGAGAACAACCTCGAACGACTTAGTGTTTCTGAGAAACCCTAGAAACGAGAAGGGCTTGGAAGAACAAGTTAGATCCTGAGTCGAAGAGGTCAGGAATCAAGCCTCTAGAGCTTGATTACGTCATAGCATGGCCGGAGAGGCCATAGAACTACAGAGCTGAGAAGGTCTGAAGACAGAACCATCGAAGTCAGCCTTCAAAACCTCTAACACCCAAGGTCTAATGGTGGAAGGAGGTATGTACAGGTTGTCCATGGCCTGAGAAGCCATGAATTCCGATGAGAATCGAAGGGATTAGGGTTAGTTTGGGTGGCGGCGACTAGGGTTTGCAGAGATAATGGGAGAGGAAGGAGATTCAAGGGCAGCTATCAGATGAGAATAAAGGGATTAGGGTGTAGTTGGTAGGTTAAAAAAGGTAAGGAATGATCTTGGTCGTTGATCAAAATGATCAATGGCCTGGATTGAAAGAAAGGTTGGGGGGTTTTAATTGGGTTGGGGGCCGGGTTAAACAAAACTGGGCTGGTGTAATTGGGGTAGAATTGGGTCAAAATTAAGGGCCAAAATTGAAAGGAGAAAGGGCTATAATTGAAATAAAAATGGGCTAAGTGTTAAATAGCCAATTTTCCCCTTTTTATTTTATAAGAATAGTAATAATTATTTTAAGAGTAAATTAAAAATACTGAGCAAACGAATACTATATAAATATTAATTAAAAAATACTGGAAGTAATTTCATAATTATAAAATGCTACTAATCGCAAAATAGGCTATAGTTGCCATTACATGCAATTCAGCGTTAAAAATACCAAATAAATTCGTAAAAATATGCAAAAATTACCTTAATTACATTTTGGCATAAATATGAGAATAAAATAATCTATTCCCATAAAATGATAATTTTGGAAAATAATTACAGGATTTTGTTGTATTAAAATAGGCAATCAGTTGGTTTAAAAATTAAAAGAAATGCCAAAACTTTTGGGTGTGCTTATGTATGCACATATATGCTATTCTGGAAATATTTTGGGTATAAAAACTTAGGAAAAAAATTGGGTATCAACAAGCACAATGTTTCTCCCTCAGGCGAACAAGCTGTCCGAGCGTACTATTCAGATATTGAAGGACATGTTATGCGCTTGTGTCATTGATTTCGGCGGTTCATGGTATCCGTTTTGGATTTCAGCACGGTTCAGTTAGATGGTGATTTGACTTATGACGTGGAGCCAATGGCTATTTTAGAGCATCAAGTTTGAAAGTTGAGGTCAAAGGATATAGCTTCAGTGAAAGTGCAGTATAGAGGCCGGCCCATAGAGGAGGCTACCTGGGAGACCAAGCGGGAGATGCGGAGCATATATCATCACCTATTTGAGGCTTCAGGTATATTTCTTGACTCATTCGAGGATGAATGTTTGTTTAAGAGGGGGAGGACATAATGACCCGACCAGTTGTTTTATGAGTTACCGCTATGTTTCCCCCATTTTTGCTTCTTTATATTTTGTTCAACTATACTTCATCCTATCGTTTTGGTTAGTTTGGTTTCACATTACATCATAGCAGCACGACCAAATAGAGGTGGAAAGCCCTTGTATAGGTTGGGCGCTAGCGAGTGGTTTTTTAGAGAAATGAGACACTTAGTCTTTTAAGTTAGCCTTTTAGTTGGAAAAGTCAACCGGAAGTTGACTTATGAGTAAATGATCTTGGAAATTGGTTTTTTATGGTTTGTACAGCTTCGTGAGGTGATTTGGGACTTAGGAGTGCGATCGGAATGTATTTTGGAGGTCCGAGGTAGATTAAGGCTTGAATTGGTGAAATTAGAATTTTGGCATTTTTCGGTTGGTAATGAAAATTTTTATATCAGGGTCCGAATGGAATTTCGGAAATTGGAGTAGGTCCATTGTCTCATTTGGGATGTATGTGCAAAATTTCAGGTCATTCAGACGAGACTTGATAGAGTTTTTGATCAAATTTGAAATTCGTAAGTTTTGGAATTTTTTAGGCTTGAATCTGATGATGATTTGATGTTTTGATGTTGTTTTCAGCATTCCGAAGGTTGGAAAATTTTTGAATAATGTTATGGGATGTGTTGTCAAGTTTGGTTGTGGTACTGAGGGCCTCGAGTAAGTTTCGGGTGGTTAATGGATCAAATTCTTGTTTTTAGAAGTTGCAGATTTCTTCAGTTCTGTGTTGCAGAGATTTGTCCTTCGCGTTCGCGAGAGTGCTCTCGCGTTCGGAAGGGATGTTCATTGAGGCAGGAGAATTTCCCTTTGTGTTCGCGATGTTTGTCCCGCGTTATCGAAGGGTGAGGCTGAGTATGCACCTGCGAACGCGAAGTAGGTCCCGCATTCGCGTAGAGTAATTGGAGCAGCTGGGACCCCAGGAGTTTTGTGCTTCGCGTTCGCGTAGGTAAGGTCGCATTCACGAAGGCTTGGATGGTTGAAAAATCACGTTCACTTGGAGTGTGTCACGTTAGTGAAGGAGGAATAATTGGTTAGCGGCTTTTTGTGCTTCGCGAACGCGAGACTTTGACCATGTTTGTGAAGAAGGAAATATCACCTGGGCAGAATGTTTAAATAGTTGCCTTCGCGAGTTTTGGTCTATTTTCCACCATTGTTGAGCGGTTTTGGAGCTTTTTGAGAGGGATTAAAGAGGAACCGAAGCGAAACACTTGGAGGTAAGATTTTTAAACTCAATACTCGATTCTATGATGATTTCTACCCAATTAGACATGAAATTAGTGGGATTTAAAGCCTAGAATTGGGAAATTAGGGCTTGAAATTGGAGACTTTGATTTAAGGATTTGAGTGGTCGTTTTGTGGTCGGATTTTGATGTATTTGGTATGTATGAACTTGTGAGAGTGTAAGGATTCTAGTTTTGTAATTTTTATCAGAATCTGGTGTTGGGTTTGGCCAATTTCGGGATGTTTGAGGTAAACTGATTATTTTTGTTTGGGCTTTGTTCCTTTAGTGCGTATTAGTGGTATGATGCTAATTTTGGTTAGATTTGGAGAAATTGGAGGCCGATGCAGGGGGCAAAGGCATTGTGGGCTAGTGTTTGGACCGGATTAAGGTAAGTAATGATTGTAAATGTTATCCTGAGGGCATGAAACCCCGGATTTCACATCGTTGTGCTACTTTGAGGTGACGCACATGCTAGAGGACGAGCGTGGGGTCGTGCACCATTGGGGACTTTGACTTAGTCCGTCCTATACGACTGTTAAGTCGCGTATTTGATTAAAAATTATTTGATATCATTGTGTTTTGGAAAGTATTACCATGTTTTGGGTTGAACGTCATATTTGGGCCTCGTGCCAACTGTTTTGGACTCTTAGGGGCTTTTTACTACTATTCCTCATTGTTTTAATTTTATATTTGTACTCAGTCATGTTGTATTCTATTTTTTTCATAACTCAGCCATATTTACTCTGTTTTGATAATTTAAATGATATTTTGAGCTGAGCATCATGTTTGTTGCCCGAGAGGCCAGAGAGATTTCTGACTGAGTGATGCCGAGGGCCTGTATTGTCAGGATATCATGGATCGGTTTGCGCGCCATAACATGTGTACTGATTGTGATATATGAGAGGCCGATGGCCTAATTTGTTATGCCATGAGATGGCTTGTGATTGCGCTTGGGCTGTAGGAGCCCCTCCGGAGTCTGAACACCCCCTGTAAGCGTAGCTAGTGTGAGAGATGTGATATTGCCCGAGGGGCTGTTGTTGTTTTCATGTTGTTGCCCAAGGGGCTGATTTTAAGTGATTGTGAGGTAGCCCGAGGGGCTGGTTCTGTTGATATCTTGCCCGAGGGGCGATTGTGGTACATGTTTTGCCCGGGGGTCTATTTACGTTTCTACCTTTTACTCACTGTTTTCATCACTCGTTGAAACTATTGAAAGATGTTTTAAAATGATTTTACTGAACTGAGTTATTTTTAGGAGTTTTGTTGACTTACCGTGTTGATTCTGCATATATATTGTTCTGCTGTGGTGTTATGACGTGAAATTATCTATTTTCTTACTGCTCACCTGCCTTTGCTTTTATAACTTGTTGAGTTGGCGCGCTCACATTACTCCCTGCACCTTGTGTGCAGATCCAGGAGTCTCGGGGCGCAAGTGAGTACTGATCAGTCTTTCAGCAGGTCTCCGGAGTTGACTAGGTAGCTGATTGGCATTCGCATCCCAGTGTTTCTCATTCCTATCTTATTTAGATTGTCTTTGTATTTTATTTTCCGACTATGTTGTCCTTTCTTGTTCCTAGACGTGTTGTAGTTGCTCGTGACTGGTGACACCCCGATGTCGGGCTTGTGTTATATTTTCGCATTGCTTGTTCAAACATATATTATGGGCTTTTAATTAATTAATGATTTTATAGGACTTATTATGAATTCCTCGTTGGTTTTGAGTTTTGTGTCGGCTGGCCTAGTATCACGTTAGGCGCCATCACGACCGGGTCAGTTTTGAATCGTTACACATTTTCAGAATGTTTTTGTTTAAATTTTCTCTTTACATGACAAAGTAATTAAATTCGATCACTTTTGAAACTAACTATATTTCAATTCATTCCAAACTTATGTCAGCTTAGCATCTTCATATTTTTGTTTTATTTACGATCTATCAGTTTACTTCTTTATAACTAGTGTAATAGTTGTTAACTCATGTTTTGGTGAAACTCGTTTTTTAATTCTTTTAAAATGCCAACGTACATTAGGTAGTCTTAATTACATCAACTGAAATACTAAAATTGCATAGGAAAGGCATGAAAGCTAAATAAACATTTCTAATAATATGGGTTGGTAATAACAACAACATATAAACCCGAAAACATTATCATATTCCATGAGAAAGAAATGGAGAGACAACAACCTTTATCAAATGGAAACATGATAAGGTTCTGATATCAACTTGACAACATCAGGATTCAGGACCAGCGCCAATCACTCTCTCTTTCGTTTTCTTCCTCACGTAAATAAATAAAATATACGTATATTCTTCCGGTCCCACTTATGAGATTCTGCTGATTATGATGTTGTTGTAAATAAAATTAAGGCATAATAGCGTACATAGCACTTATACTTGTGCCACTTTGTCATGCCGGTTCCCAAACTTACCATTTTGCCAATTGAACACTTACACTCGTTCAAACCGTGTATAATAAACGCTTATGACAGGAGGCTGTTGTGCGTGTAATACAATCTCCTACACGTAATATGCCACGTCATTACTAGTGCCACATAGGAAAATAAACTATTGACTTTATCTTTATTTTTTTCCTTACTCTACCATCTCTTCCCCTTACCACCAACAGCTCCACTGCCATCGCAGGAAAATTCCTCCGGTCACCGGAGAACACCATTAAAAATATTGTAGCGTTTATTCAATTCTACGAGCCTTGTAATGTTTTAATGACTACACAAGGATGAATACCATCTACGTCTTTAAGAAAAGGGAGCTCAATTATTGAGATGGTTTCATCTTTCATAAAATCACGAATGGAGAAGGCGTTTGCAGGGGTGGTGAAAATGGTGACGGCGACAAAACACTACATGGCTGATGCAGGGGGGAGGGGGAGGGGAAGCGAGAGGGGGTGG